>OW804096.1:136347790-136376586 GCA_942159475.1 Sthenelais limicola | reverse complement strand
TAGGGGAGTTACAGGTCTCCATGTATGGAACCTGCTGCTAGTGCAGCGGGGGGGGGGGGGGGGGGGATAGGGGAGTTACAGGTCCCCATGTATGGAACCTGCTGCTAGTGCAAGATGGTATTTATGGTGGCAGTGGGGGGGGGGGGGGGAGGGGATAGGGGAGTTACAGGTCTCCATGTATGGAACCTGCTGCTAGTGCAAGATGGTATTTATGGTGGCAGTGGGGGGGGGGGGGGGGGGATAGGGGAGTTACAGGTCTCCATGTATGGAACCTGCTGCTAGTGCAAGATGGTATTTATGGTGGCAGCGGGGGGGGGGGGGGGGGGATAGGGGAGTTACAGGTCTCCATGTATGGAACCTGCTGCTAGTGCAAGATGGTATTTATGGTGGCAGCGGGGGGGGGGGGGGGGGATAGGGGAGTTACAGGTCCCCATGTATGGAACCTGCTGCTAGTGCAAGATGGTATTTATGGTGGCAGCGGGGGGGGGGGGGGGAGATAGGGGAGTTACAGGTCTCCATGTATGGAACCTGCTGCTAGTGCAAGATGGTATTTATGGTGGCAGCGGGGGGGGGGGGGGGGGGATAGGGGAGTTACAGGTCTCCATGTATGGAACCTGCTGCTAGTGCAAGATGGTATTTATGGTGGCAGCGGGGGGGGGGGGGGGGAGGGGATAGGGGAGTTACAGGTCCCCATGTATGGAACCTGCTGCTAGTACAAGATGGTGTTTATGGTGGCAGCGGGGGGGGGGGGGGATAGGGGAGTTACAGGTCCCCATGTATGGAACCTGCTGCTAGTGCAAGATGGTATTTATGGTGGCAGCGGGGGGGGGGGGAGGGGGGGATAGGGGAGTTACAGGTCCCCATGTATGGAACCTGCTGCTAGTGCAAGATGGTATTTATAGTGGCAGCGGGGGGGGGGGGGGGGGGGGGGGGATAGGAGAGTTACAGGTCCCCATGTATGGAACCTGCTGCTAGTGCAAGATGGTGTTTATGGTGGCAGCGGGGGGGGGGGGGGGATAGGGGAGTTACAGGTCTCCATGTATGGAACCTGCTGCTGGTGCAAGATGGTGTTTATGGTGGCAGCGGGGGGGGGGGGGGGGGATAGGGGAGTTACAGGTCTCCATGTATGGAACCTGCTGCTAGTGCAAGATGGTGTTTATGGTGGCAGTGGGGGGGGGGGGGAGGGGATAGGGGAGTTACAGGTCTCCATGTATGGAACCTGCTGCTGGTGCAAGATGGTGTTTATGGTGGCAGTGGGGGGGGGGGGGAGGGGATAGGGGAGTTACAGGTCTCCATGTATGGAACCTGCTGCTAGTGCAAGATGGTGTTTATGGTGGCAGCGGGGGGGGGGGGGATAGGGGAGTTACAGGTCCCCATGTATGGAACCTGCTGCTAGTGCAAGATGGTATTTATGGTGGCAGCGGGGGGGGGGGGAGGGGGGGATAGGGGAGTTACAGGTCTCCATGTATGGAACCTGCTGCTAGTGCAAGATGGTGTTTATGGTGGCAGCGGGGGGGGGGGGGGGGGGATAGGGGAGTTACAGGTCCCCATGTATGGAACCTGCTGCTAGTGCAAGATGGTATTTATGGTGGCAGCGGGGGGGGGGGGGGGGGGGATAGGGGAGTTACAGGTCTCCATGTATGGAACCTGCTGCTAGTGCAAGATGGTGTTTATGGTGGCAGCGGGGGGGGGGGGGGGGGTGGATAGGGGAGTTACAGGTCCCCATGTATGGAACCTGCTGCTAGTGCAAGATGGTATTTATGGTGGCAGCGGGGGGGGGGGGGGGGGGGATAGGGGAGTTACAGGTCTCCATGTATGGAACCTGCTGCTAGTGCAAGATGGTATTTATGGTGGCAGCGGGGGGGGGGGGGGGGATAGGGGAGTTACAGGTCCCCATGTATGGAACCTGCTGCTAGTGCAAGATGGTATTTATGGTGGCAGCGGGGGGGGGGGGGGGGGGGGGATAGGGGAGTTACAGGTCCCCATGTATGGAACCTGCTGCTAGTGCAAGATGGTATTTATGGTGGCAGCGGGGGGGGGGGGGATAGGGGAGTTACAGGTCCCCATGTATGGAACCTGCTGCTAGTGCAAGATGGTATTTATGGTGGCAGCGGGGGGGGGGGGGGGGGGGGGGGATAGGGGAGTTACAGGTCCCCATGTATGGAACCTGCTGCTAGTGCAAGATGGTATTTATGGTGGCAGGGGGGGGGGGGGGGGGGGATAGGGGAGTTACAGGTCCCCATGTATGGAACCTGCTGCTAGTGCAAGATGGTATTTATGGTGGCAGCGGGGGGGGGGGGAGGGGATAGGGGAGTTACAGGTCCCCATGTATGGAACCTGCTGCTAGTGCAAGATGGTATTTATGGTGGCAGCGGGGGGGGGGGGGGGGAGGGGATAGGGGAGTTACAGGTCTCCATGTATGGAACCTGCTGCTAGTGCAAGATGGTGTTTATGGTGGCAGCGGGGGGGGGGGGGATAGGGGAGTTACAGGTCCCCATGTATGGAACCTGCTGCTAGTGCAAGATGGTATTTATGGTGGCAGCAGGGGGGGGGGGGGGGGGGAGTTACAGGTCTCCATGTATGGAACCTGCTGCTAGTGCAAGATGGTATTTATGGTGGCAGCGGGGGGGGGGGGGGGGGGGGGGGATAGGGGAGTTACAGGTCTCCATGTATGGAACCTGCTGCTAGTGCAAGATGGTATTTATGGTGGCAGCGGGGGGGGGGGGGGGGGGATAGGGGAGTTACAGGTCCCCATGTATGGAACCTGCTGCTAGTGCAAGATGGTATTTATGGTGGCAGCGGGGGGGGGGGGGGGGGGTGGATAGGGGAGTTACAGGTCCCCATGTATGGAACCTGCTGCTAGTGCAAGATGGTATTTATGGTGGCAGCGGGGGGGGGGGGGGGGGGATAGGGGAGTTACAGGTCTCCATGTATGGAACCTGCTGCTGGTGCAAGATGGTGTTTATGGTGGCAGCGGGGGGGGGGGGGGGGGATAGGGGAGTTACAGGTCCCCATGTATGGAACCTGCTGCTAGTACAAGATGGTATTTATGGTGGCAGCGGGGGGGTGGGGGGATAGGGGAGTTACAGGTCTCCATGTATGGAACCTGCTGCTAGTGCAAGATGGTATTTATGGTGGCAGCGGGGGGGTGGGGGGATAGGGGAGTTACAGGTCTCCATGTATGGAACCTGCTGCTAGTGCAAGATGGTGTTTATGGTGGCAGCGGGGGGGGGGGGGAGGGGATAGGGGAGTTACAGGTCCCCATGTATGGAACCTGCTGCTAGTGCAAGATGGTATTTATGGTGGCAGCGGGGGGGTGGGGGGATAGGGGAGTTACAGGTCTCCATGTATGGAACCTGCTGCTAGTGCAAGATGGTATTTATGGTGGCAGCGGGGGGGGGGGGGGGATAGGGGAGTTACAGGTCCACATGTATGGAACCTGCTGCTAGTGCAAGATGGTATTTATGGTGGCAGCGGGGGGGGGGGGGGGGGGGGGGGGATAGGGGAGTTACAGGTCCCCCATGTATGGAACCTGCTGCTAGTACAAGATGGTATTTATGGTGGCAGCGGGGGGGGGGGGGGGGGGGGGGGATAGGGGAGTTACAGGTCCCCATGTATGGAACCTGCTGCTAGTACAAGATGGTATTTATGGTGGCAGCGGGGGGGGGGGGGATAGGGGAGTCACAGGTCTCCATGTATGGAACCTGCTGCTAGTACAAGATGGTATTTATGGTGGCAGCGGGGGGGGTGGGGGGGGGGATAGGGGAGTTACAGGTCTCCATGTATGGAACCTGCTGCTAGTACAAGATGGTATTTATGGTGGCAGCGGGGGGGGGGGAGGGGGGGATAGGGGAGTTACAGGTCTCCATGTATGGAACCTGCTGCTAGTGCAAGATGGTATTTATGGTGGCAGCGGGGGGGGGGGGGGATAGGGGAGTTACAGGTCTCCATGTATGGAACCTGCTGCTAGTGCAAGATGGTATTTACGGTGGCAGCGGGGGGGGGGGGGAGGGGATAGGGGAGTTACAGGTCCCCATGTATGGAACCTGCTGCTAGTACAAGATGGTATTTATGGTGGCAGCGGGGGGTGGAATAGGGGATTTGCATGTTGAGTTTTTGGTACTATAATACTGCCCCCAAATATTTATATCAACAGAATCCATCCCAGAATGCACTGCAACAGACATGCGCAGTGGCACATGCAAGTCCCCTATTACCCATTTGCTCTAGGGGACTTGCATACCCGCCATTTTGAATCAGGGTTCGCATGGAATTATGGGACTAGCGGTACAGTGTAAAATCTATAGAAAACATGCCATGTTCAGCATGGGATATTTATCAATGTTATAATATCAATATCCATGTGTTATACATGTTTCCATCAAACAAGTCCGTACCTTTCCTATCATGCATTTGGTTTGCATGGATCATTTATAAAAGCTGTGATATTGGTGAAAACATTCTTGCAATTTTAGATAAAAATGTTGCCAAATATTTGTATGTCAGATATTAACAGAATCCATCCCAGGATGCACTGCAACATACATGCGCAGTGGCACATGCAAGTCTCCTATGGTACCAGTGTCGCCATGCTGAACATAACATGTTTTCTATAAATTTGACAATGACATACAACCCCCATAATTCCATGTAAATCAACATTCAAGATGTAAATGCCCTATTGCTAGGGCCATACTTGGGTCAGACTTTCAGACATTGTACAATTGGCAGCTGTACACATTTAGTAAATTCTGCTAGATTAGGCTGCAATTTGGTCAATACTAGGTAAATGTGAGTATATTCAGCATTGCATTGATTATACATAGCTTTTACACTGACACACAACCCCCACAAGTCCATGTGAATCGCGATTCAAGATGGCGGACATGCAAGTGCCCTATTGCACCCACTGTAGCCATAATATAGAGGATTGTTTCTTTCTGTATCTGGGAGATTATATCGATTGCTTTATGCTTCTTGTAGTCATACTGTTTATGTAGTCAATATTCTTAGTGTACTGAAGGCTCTTCTTGGGGGCAGGGAACAGGGGAGGGGGAGTGAAGTGGGGAGAGAGAGAAAGGGGCAAAGGAGACAGAAAGGGAGGAGAGAGAGGGGGAGAAAGAGGACGAGAGAGGGAGAGAAAGAGGACGAGAGAAGGAGGATGAGATTGAGAGCGGGGTAGGACAAGGAAGGGAAAGAGAGAGAGGGAGGAAAGGGAAGGGAGAAAGAGGAGGACAGAGAAAGGACGAAATGGAAAGAGGCTGAGGGGTAGGAGATAGGAGTAAGACGGAACGGGAGAGAGAGCTTTTTCATTTTAATATGTTGAGTATGAGGTTAGTACTCAGTCGACATCTCAGTGGCGACGAGACCTTATTGTGGGTCAGATTTTCAGAAAATTCACAATCTACAGTTCTACACATCTCTCAAATTCTGCTAAATTAGACTGAAGAATGATAAATACTTGGTATATCTGAGTGTATTCTGTATTGTGTTCATTCAATAGATCTGTCTGGTTATGTTGAACTGTATTTGGAACCTGATTTTTGCCTTAAATTTGGATTATTTGAGAGGATTGGTGAAGGCCAATTGTACGTTTTCTGACGATCTGACCCATGTACTGATTTTATGTTCTCCGAATGGACGGATGTGTTGTGCGATCTGTTGTTAAGTTAATTTGGTTCTATAAATAGAGGGAATGGAACTACAGACCGCCGGGAGAATGAAGAATAGTTGAACAAGAGGGATTGAGTCTGTTTGAAATATGTTTATTCGGGCTTTATCAATATTGAATAGGATCACATTTGTGATGTGTTTTAGGAATGTGCGTCACACGTCGCAAAATCGAAATTTCTCAAAGTGATGTATTCACAAAGATCACTTTGTAGGAATGTTCTGATTTTTAAGGGGCTTAACGCTTCAAGTCATATACATTCATGTACCAAATTTCAAGACAGGTAACATTATTAATGGTTGACTATAATCCTGATATAGAAGAATAAGTGATATTACTTATAATGGTTAATTGATCTAGATGTATTATAAATATTTTAATTATCCATCGAATCTTTTCCATATGGCAAATAAGAATTATGACCATTCTGAAACTTTGTCCAAATAAAATTAAAAATTAAAAATACCTTCTAAAGGTTATCACTTCATCTCATCCTTTTTAATAAAGAAGGTGCTCAATGAGAATTATCACGGTAATGTGAAACTTCGCCAATAAAATTTCTTTTTGCAACTCTCTGTGAGACATTTTGTGTTTTGGTCCAATAAAGGGCACCTGTCCCATGCATGAGGGTCAGATTTTAAGCAAATGTACAATTGGCAGCTCTACACATTTAGTAAATTCTGCTAAGTTAGGCTGCAATTTGGGCAACACTTGGTAAATTCGAATGTATTTGACATTGCATTGATTCTAGCAGTAGCATGTGGAACTTTATTCTGTCTGAAATGTGGGTTATTTGATTGAAAGGATTGGTGGAGGTGAATTGTACATTTTCTGGTGACTTCACCCATGCAAGGAAGCAGACATTAACGCGGCGCTGATATCAATGTCTAGAGCGCTTTCAAGGCGTATACGTTGACGTGAGGGAGACGTATTGAGTGAAACCGTAGCGTAACGAGGAGCCGTACTGAAGGTGTTGATCATGCGAGGTGGGGTGAGGTGAGGGGGGAGGGGGGGAGTCTGTAAGGGACAAGCTGTCTCTCACTGCATCGGTCCCGGGTATGACCATAAAGTGCCTTTCTGTCTCTTTTCTCTGTCTCTCTCTCCCTTCTTCTCCGCCCTTGATATAACCATCTTAAATGTGTTGATAAGGGCGTAAAGCAACCAATCTCACTCACTCATCCCTCACGGCATCAACAGCTCCTGGCTGAAGCTCTTTAGTCCCCCTGAGCCTAGTAAATCCCTCTAACATATAACACAAAATGGCTGTATAAAGCTGGTAAAAAAATATTAAGATATATAGAGGAAGATTGACGTCCATCTCACGTGCTTGGGTATAAAGTAGCCGGGGGGAATAAGACACTGAGTTAGGGCTGAAACATTTCCTTCCCTCAAACCTGAAGCAAATCCCTAGAGTGAGTGAGTGCGATTTGTTGCTTTACACCCTTATTAACACATTGAAGGTTATATCAAGGGCGGGAGAGCTGAGAGGGAGGCAGTTTATGATTATACCCAGGAAATAGAGATAGAGAAGAAGGGAAAGAGATACAGAGAAAAGAGACAGAAAGGCACTTTATGGTCATACCCAGGACCAGCAAATCCCTAGACGCAAGTGCCCCTGCTCTGCCTCCTCCACAAACTTAAACCAACTTTATATTTCCATGATGGAGGTTGTTTCAAAGTGCTATTCCTCATCATTTAAAGCGTGAAAGGGCACAAATGTCGTCTGCATCAAGGTCTTCCCGCCAGCCAGCGTCCTCCCCATTAACGTCTGCTTCCACCAGCCTCCAATGTCTCTCAACAGAGGGCGCCTTGACCCTTGAGCGGAAATATGAAATGTATGAGACGCTTCCTCCGGGCCATCTGTCTCGATTGCCATGGTAACTAGCGCATAGCGTCCGTCCGTCCGCGCGTAGAAGTCAGACCCCACAAGGTCCAATCAATTGTGAAACAGCAAAATCGATGGGCGAAAATAGGGGCTGAAGTCATAACCGGAAGTCCGCAGATGGCTGAGCAGCGCCGCAGTAAAATCTGACAAAATGATCATTGGTCGGTGCGGTGCTGCGGCGGCGGGATGATGGCGGGAGTTGCCATGGTGCCGCGGCTCGGTTGTCGTCTGGCTTTCGTTGGCTGTGTTATCAAATCTAATGACATTCTTTTCCCGCTGACCTGATGGAGTGATTTTGTCTAATGGGATTTGTGGTCGACACAAACAGAGGACGGTCGTTAGATTGGTGATGACGTTAGAGTAGAGAGAAAGAGTCACAGATAGTGAGAGAGAGACACAGATAGTGAGAGAGAGAGAGATAGACTGAGAGAGAGAGATATAGAGACAGAGCAAGAGAGAAAGATAGAGAGAGCAGGACTGAGCGAGTGTCACAGAGAGAGTGTGTTATAGTTTTTTTGGTTTTTTTTGGACACATTTTTATTCAGGAAGATAAGCGACATTTGCCAGTTTTTAAACGACTCGGGTTTTCCCGGTCTTCCTTCGTAACCTGGAATTTCGCTTTACTTAGGCTAATTATAAGTGACAGAGAGACAGAGAGGGAGAGGATAGAGAAAGATAAAGAGAGAGAGAGAGTCAGAGAGAGAGATAGAGACAAAGTGTCATAGTCAGAGAAAGAGGGAGAAAAGAGAGAGAAGATAGCTAGATATAGAGAGAGGGAGTCACAGAAAGAGGGACTCAGAGAGTGTCACTCAGAGAGATAAAGTAGAGATACAGAGAGAGGGAGAGTGTGAGAGAGAGAGAGACAGATAGACTGAAAGAGAGAGAGGGAAAGAGTGATGGACTGAGACAGAGACAGAGACAGAGACAGAGCAAGAGAGAAAGATAGAGAGAGAGCGGGACTGAGCGAGTGTCATAGAGAGAGTGTGTTATAGAGATAGAGAGAAAGAGAGTCAGACAGAGAGTCAGACAGAGAGACAAAGTGTCATAGTCACAGAGTGAGACGGAGGACATAGAAAGAGAGACAGGGGGAGAGAGAGAGAGAGAGAGGAGAGAGAGAGAGAGAGTGAGAGAGGAGAGAGAGAGAGAGAGAGGAGAGAGAGAGAGAGAGAGAGGAGAGAGGAGAGTGAGAGAGATACATACAGAAAGGGAGGAAGGACAGACAGATATATGAGTGACCAGGGCAGTAGCTGTATAAGAGGAGCGTTGCTATGACGCGTTGCTATGGGAGACGTCAGACAGTGCTAGAGGGTACCAGTGTAATGGGGCTATAATGCCATCTCCTTACTCTTGTTTCTCTATACTACTCCTACTCTTACTATACCAGACCTTCCCCGGTCTAGTGGCCGCAGTTGTGTTAAAGGGTTCGGGCAACAATTACAGCTGCATTTTCAGCTATTACGACAAAACAAATCTTATTAAATGTACCTATATTATGACATATAGGACTGAATGTATCAATATTTTGTATATTCTGTTTATACAAGAATTGTAACTCTTGATTTATATCTAATCACCGACGGAAAACGGCCGTCAGTGAGCGATAATAAGTGAAGTCATGATAAGAAGGGATTCAGGCGGGTCCTCCAAGTGAGGATGTTTTAGTAGCCCTGTAGCAAAAACAACTTAAAAAAATCCGCCAAAATATTGGCTAAAAGCCTTTTAGAGGTATTCTAGATGGGTTGAAAAAGAATGAAACAAAAATGTAAAAAACGTTCAGTTTTTGACCGACCAGCTTTAAGTGAAACAAGGGGACTTGTATATATATATATATATACTATGAGAGTTATGTTTCAGTGCATAAAGGTATATGGGCGAAGTCGCCTGATGATGTACAATTCACCTTTACAAATCCTCTCAAATAAATCAAATTTCAAACAAGAATGAGGTCACAAAATACACTAAAAACACTCAGAACTCAAAAACTGGACATATTTTCACTTTTTGTTTAGAAAAATATACTATATAGATATAGATATATAATACATAAATAAAGCTAGTTACAATTTTTGGCAAATTTGATAAGTTGTGATAAGTTGTATTGTACACATCTTTGTTATGCTTATCACACAAGCCTCTGGCCTATGTTGATTCTATCAGTAAGATAGATGGGAGGGGGTAAGGAAGCCCTATACCTCTGTGAAGTCCCTGTGCATGGATAGTTTATATTAGCACTGATACCGGGTGTAAGGAGGCCTAGGGTAGGGCAGGGGGATAAAGAGGGAGAGAGAAAGAAGGGATGGAGAGACGGTGAGGAAGGGAGAGGAGATGGGGTGGGAAGGGGATGTGGAGAGGAAGGGAGAGGAGATGGGGAGAGGAAGGGAGAGGGGATGGGGTGGGAAGGGGATGTGGAGAGGAAGGGAGAGGAGATGGGGTGAGATGGGGAGAGGAAGGGAGAGGGGATGGGGTGGGAAGGGGATGTGGAGAGGAAGGAGAGAAATTCTAGAGGTTATAATGAGTTGGTTGGAGAAGCATGGACATCTAAGTGACTTAAACTCATTCCAAGGTACCCCTAACTTGGGAATGCGAGGAGATGGCCAGGAGGGGAGAGAGAGGAAAGGAAGGGAGGGGAGGGGAGAGATGATGAGACAGGAAGAGTAAAGCAAGGGAAGGAGAGGAGGAGGAGAGAGAAGAGGAGGAGGAGGAGGAGAGAGAGGGGGAAAGGACAGCTAGGGAGGAAGAGAAGGAGGAGGAGAGAGAGGGGAGAAGGAGGAGAGAGAGAGGAGGAGAGAGATAGGGAGAAAGAAGAGGAGAGGGAGGAGGAGGAGAGGGAGAGAACAGTGATGGAGGAAGAGGATGAGAGAGAGCAGGAGGAGGAGAGAGAGGAGAAGGAGAAGGAGGAGAGAGACGGGGAAAGGACAGCTAGAGGGGAAGGAGGAGAGCGAGGGGAGACGGAGGAGAGGGAGAGGAGGAGAAGGAAGAGGATTGAGATCGGGGGAAGAAAATGAGAGGGAGGAGGAGGAGAGAGAGGAGGGGAAGAAGAGGAGAAGGAGGAGAGAGAAGAGACGGGGAGGAGAGAGAGGAGAAGGAAGAGGATGAGAGAGGAGGAGGAGAGAGAAGAGGAGGAGGATGAGAGGGAGGAGAGGAAGAGAAGGAGGAGGAGAGAGAGGAGGAGGAGGAGAGAGAAGAGACGGGGAGGAGAGAGAGGAGAAGGAATAGGATGAGAGGAGAATGAGGAGGAGAGAGAAGAGAATGAGGAGGAGAGAGGAGAAGGAGGGGGAAGAAGAAGAGAAGAAGGAGAAGGCGCGCGTCCTGTATTTACATGTGTGTAGATGAGGAGGCATTGTTCCCCCACAGCCCACTGCTGCTGCACGCCACATCCCATCTCCAGGCCGGGAGGAGGAGGAGGGAGAATGGATGAGGAGGAGATGGATCATATCGACAAAGCAGAAAATAGACAATGTGGGCAAGCAAACCCATGCAAACTAGACATCAATCTACCAGACTTTGGCCTGCTGCAATAGGCGCTGGGGGTGGGGGTGGGGTGGGGGGTAACCTCCTACTGTACCGAGGGATGCGAGTCTTCTGTATTTGTACTGAAATCAGAATTTTGAAACTACCAAGAAAGCTCAAATGTCCTCCCGAAATCACGCCATTTGTAGCCAAATTTCGTCAACATTTCCAAGAAAAGAAATCTCTATAGTATATCTGATTGGCCAAATTTCATCGAAATTTAAAAAAATGTGCTTAAAATATTCTTTATCGTACATTAGAAGAGGTCCTTTATAGTAAGAATTCACTCTTCTCTTTTTAAACAGATCTAAGCATTTTGGCATGCCCCTATACTCGCATCCCTGTGCAGTCAGGTTCAGAAGGCAGTTGTGGTCACCTAAGTTTCAGGGAGTCATTAACACTTTAGCCTTAGTCTTAGCCTTGCAGTTAAGCTTATCGCTAGATGTGGAATCGAGGAATTTGGGTGTCTGGACCTAACTGTGTGAACTAGATGTCAGGTTGTAACTCCTGTTTCCATATACTACTCTTGTCTTTGAATGAATAGATCTATATCTATATATAAGTATCTTTATTTCTCTTTTTATACAGTTACATTAGATATTATTATGAAGAGGAGATGGTCCTTAAATCAACACCGTTGTTCTTCCCAGAAGGTCGTGGCATATCAAATACTGGATTATTAAATTGATTTAAGGGTCAGATTTTCAGAAAATGTACAAATCACCTTCACCAATCTTCTCAAATAACCCAAATTTCAGACGAAAATAAAGTTCAAAATACAGTTCAATCTATCCAAACCGATTGCTAGAATCCATGCAATGCCGAATATACTAGAATTTACCTAGTATTGGCCATTTTACAGTCTAATTTAGCAGAATTTACTAAATGTGTACCGGTACAGCTGCCAATTGTACATTTTCTGAAAATCTGACCCTTAAACATTACATGGAAGAGTTTACTATGAGTAACAAAACTTGATTAACATGAATAAAAGTAGCGGTATGTTGCCCCTATTCAACAATAACAATGGCAGTAATGCACGTTACTGTTGTCATGGAAATTCGGATAGCTTTCCTCTGGTCCGTTCGTGCAATTAGCACAATGCCATGTTATAACATGTGCTTTCATATACTACTAGCTACTGGGTTTATTATACCACTTTACTGCATTCATCATTCCCCCTTCCTCTCTGTGTGAGCTTTGTCTCTCTCTCGTTCTGTGTGTTGCACTGTTTCTCCTCTCTCTCTCTGTCTCTTTCTATGTCCCTCTTGTCTCTCCCTCTGTCTCTCTCTCCCTGTCTCTCTGTCTCTCCTTATATGTCTCTCTGTCTCTATCTATCTATCCTTCCCCGTCTCTCGTTGCGTTTTTTCTATGTCCCTCTCGCCTCTCTTTCTATCCCACCCTTTCTCTCTGTCTTTCTGTCCCTCTCTCTATCCCTCCAACTCCCTGTCTCTGTCTCCCCTCTCTCTCTCTCTTTATATGTCACTCTCTCTATCCCTCCCTATCTGTCCCTCCTCTCTCTCTCTATGTCCTTCCTTGTCTCCCTCCTTCCCTCTTTCTCTCTCCTTTCCCTCTATCCCTCTCTCTATCCCTCCCACTCTCTCTATCCCACCCTCTTTCTCTGTCTCTCTTTCTGTCCCTCCTCTCTCTATCCCTCCCACCCTCTCTGTCTCCCCTCTCTCACGTACACCTTCCCTCCCCCTCCCTCCCCTCCCCACATAACATCCAACAACCCCATACAAACCAGTTACTCCATGAATAGAGCCCTAACTACCTTCACGTCAGACGTCACATATTTATAGCGTATTCATGACGTAACAACAACGTCTGAATCATCATCCAGCGTCTCTGGCAGCAGTACGGGGCCCCCAGGTTTGCATGCACGGATCTCCTTATCAGCCCGCCAGATATGACATATTTTACCCGGTCCTGTCCCCAGGGGGCGGGGCGTTGTCAGGGGGCGGGGGCAGATAGAGGGGCGGGGCTTAAGGGCCGATGCACTTTCCTTAAGTCATTGTCAATAGTTGTCAGTTTAATATGAAATTTTTAGAATGAAATGTAGCGAGTGGTTGGAATTATTCTTCATTTTCAAATGTTGCTTGTGTGTTATAAATGGGTATAGAAGAGTACAGGATGGGGAAAGTGGTAGAGGGTGGCGGGGGGGGGGGGGTTAGTGGGGAGGGGGGGGGGGGCTTAGAAACCCCTCTTTTAAGTTATTTTCTTTTTTTTTCATAAGAAATGCATTGTTAGAAAAGTTATTAGAACTACCCATTAGTAGACTATAACAGTTATATATTTTAGTCTTGAACCAATGACAATATGTTATGTAACATTATGTAATATCGTCTAAGCTAATCCTAATCCGAATATTTATTATCAATAATTAATTATTAAGATTATATTTAAATCTTAATCTCTGTAATGACTTACTAAGGTTTGGGTCACACGCCATATGACTCTCCTACAATATTCAACCATTTATACCATCAATATCAGGGACATTCAATAACCCCTTCTCGATTCTTACTGATTTTTTTAGGGGGTCTTTTAAGATATTTTTAATGATCCTGACAATTCAACAATCCCTTCTAGATTTGTATTGATTTTTTTAGGCCTTTTAGGATTTTTTAAAATGAAACTGCCAACGCTCCTGCACCCTTGCCCCCCCCCCCCCCGACCCCCCCCCCCCCCCACCTCACTTACTATACCTGATACCACTTGACCCATTAATGATACCAGTACCTCCCCCCCCCCCACACACACACACACTTCCTCCTGGAGTGGTAGAGCGTCCAAGCTGCGTCCCTGGGTCCCGCCATGTTATTTGCATGTCACTCCAGGGGAAGGTTTTTCATTTAAATCCTATTAGTGGCGACTGACAAGAACAGCAGACCGTCCTTAATCCTCCCCCCGTACATTTTATCTCCTGTTTCAGACATAACGGCCCCTTGTGGGGGTGGGCCAAGCCGACAGAAAATGTACAATTGTATTTAAATATCTCTCTCCCTTCTTCTCTATCTCTATTTCCTGGGTATGATCATAAACTGCCTCCCTCTCAGCTCTCCCACCCTTGATATAACCTTCAATGTGTTGATAAAGGCGTAAAGCAACCAATCTCACTCACTCACTCACTCACTCACTTGTATTTAATTATTTTTATTCAGCCAAAATAATTATGTAACTAGTACACTTTTTCTCAGTAATCGCTGGCTCTTTACAAAATTCAATATGATACCATGAATACATATAATAATTTTTATACGAAATATTCCACTTGAAATAAGTAGAAAATTAGGTAATCAATAATATAAAAACCGTCACCGACGCATCATTCAAATCATGGCAGTCGATATAGGTCCCCCTTGAAACATCCCTTTTCCTTTAACAACATTTGTTATTTTAGATTTATTATATACTGAAAAACGGGAGTCAACAATCCTCTCAAATAACCTCAATTTAAGACAAAAACTCTCCTCAAAATATCCCTTTTTAATGCAACTTTTGTTATTTTACATTTACTATAATTATATACAACAAAAAGATGAGTATGATTATTGTGCTACAGAATGAGCCTTACAAACACCTCAATAACAATACTTGAGTCTTCCCACACAAATAGTAGGGGCCCTCCCAGGACCCACACATTTTGCCTGATGAGCTTTAACAAGCGAAACCATGTTGTGCCAAACATTATATTTTATAATGGAGGGAGTTTTTGAGTTTAAACATACATTTCCACACATAAAGGGTGGAAAAATACAATTTGATTCAATAATACTCATCTTTAGATGCATCACAGAAATCGATCCTCAGGTATCATCACCTGGATACATGAGCACCCCTTGTGATGTCATAATGTCAACATCACCAAGGGAACAGTGAGGTATTGGTTACCCACGTCTGAGGACCTTCCAAGTCCTCAGTAGCATGGTAGCATTGGATCGGACAGGTCGTACATTGCATCGTTTAATTAATACTTGAGTCTTGAGTTTACCATTCACTATGTTGGTGAAATCGTCAGAGAAGGTACAATTCCCTTTCATCTATCTTCTCAAATAACCCAAATATAAGATAAAATCCATCCTGAAAATACATTTGACCCAGAACCAAATAGATTATCTGAATCAAATTAATATCAAACTTACTCAAATATGAACAGAATTTATCATTTTCCAACCTAAGTAGCGGAATTTAATCAAATGTGTAAAGCGGGCAATTGTACATTTCTAGGCAATTGATATCATTTCATCACGATATTTGAACGGGGAACATTAGAATATTGGGTTCTTATACTCTGAATGAAAAAAAACATGAATTTTTTTTTAATCAATTTTATTGGACAAAGTTTCATATTTGATAATTCTCATTTGCCAATTGGAAAACATAACATGCGTATCAAGATTACAATTTCTTGCTGTTCATCTCTACTATATCTACTACAATATAACATATAAATTTCGGATTTTACCCTACAGATTTAATTATTTAAACTTTAACATGTTCATTAATTATTACGTATATGACCTTCCGATACATAATCTTATATATCACCGAATCGTTTCAGTTCAAAACAACTCAGCTCAGTATATATATTACATATTACTTCTTGTGACTCTTTCGTCATCTCTCAATACAGATATATATCATTTTTTGTATTTTATTTTTGTGGCCGGTTAATTCGTGAAAACGTGAGGAAATATAATATTTCTTTTTCAAATCTTCCATTATACATCACTGTGGATCAAAGAAAAAAAGAATTTAGAAAAATAGTTTCTGGTTGATTTAGCTGGGATAGTCTTGTCAGGAAATTCCCCTGCGTTAGCATGAGTAATTAGGATGGTATAGATAACACACCATCTGCTCACTCTGAGGTCCGCGCTTGTAAGATGTGTATAAATAAAAATGATGTTCAATTTCCAGAAACCTTAACGCAATATTTCTGTTATGCTATATGGACATTTTTAGAATATCTTTTATTAGAAAACTTTTTTGTTTTTTTTGATAGAAAAACACGATACAAATCAACATTTTTATACAGTCCTAGATATACTGAAATATCACTTCTTCCCATTGTTTCTACCTAAATAAATACATTTAGATAAATATAAAATGTTAGGTAATGTTTCTAGTTGTAGAGACGGTTGAGTCTTTAGCCAGGGGTTGGTGGGTGCATCAGGTCTAACCATCTACACGCGACTATAGGCCTTTAGTTCAGTATGAGTCAGTGAACCTTTTCTCTCTCTCAGCTCCTGCCCTCCATATTGCACTCTCTTGTGGTCTCTCTCTATCTCTCCCTCTCCCTCTCCCTCTCCCTATCCTATTCTCTCCCTTTATCACTCTCCCTCTCTCTCTCTCTCTCTCTCTTTCTCTCCCTCTCTCTCTCACTTTATCTCTCTCACACACTCTTTCCTCTCCCCCTCTCTTCTTCCCCTCTCTCTCCCTCTCTCTCACACTCTTTCCCCTCTCTCTACTCTCTCTCTCCCTCTCTCTCCCTCCGTACTCTTTCTCTCTCTCTTACACACTCTCTCCCCTCTCTCTACTCTCTCTCTCTCCCTCTCTCTCCCTCTGTACTCTTTCTCTCTCTCTTACACACTCTCTCCCCTTCTCTCTATTCTCTCTTGCACACACACTCTCTCTCCCTTTCCCTCCCTCTCTCTGCCTCTCCCCCTCTCTCTACCTTCTCTCCCTCTCTCTCCCTCTCTCTCCCTCTCTCTCCCTCCTCCCTCTCTCTCTCCCTCCTCCCTCTCTCTCTCTCCCTCTCTCTCTCTCCTCCCTCTTCCCTTTCTCTCCCTCCTCCCTCTCTCTCTCCCTCCTCCCTCTCTCTCCCTCCTCCCTCTCTCTCCCACTCCCTCCCCCCTCCCCCAATACATGCCCATAGCGTGCACACACTAACCTAGTCTGTGTGATACCATCTGTGAGACAGAACAATAATACCAGGCCGTTTGTTGTACAGAGCGCTGTGGTGTGTGTGTGGGGGGGGGGGGGGCGGGGGGCGGGGAGGAATAAGGTCTTCCAGTGTACCGCCAAGACAGATTGGTGTCAAAAGAAGCGTAATTCCGAGTAGAATAAAATCCAAAATCCCCAAAGATCAGCTTTGGAGAAAATTGTTGATATAGAAGCACTACCTTTTACTGTCTATAAGTTGTGTGTCTGTTGAAAAGAATTCAACACAGTTTATTTATATGCAGTTTTTTTTTCTAGAATTTGAAGCTATAGCTATTACTTGTATTACATGAGAATACCGGGATCTGTCCTCGAAATTGTTGGAAATAAAAAAAACTTTTTTTTAAAAAATAGACCCCCATTAGCACACCCTCGGCTCCCCCCCCCCCACACTCCCATCCAGGCATCCCCTGCTTAGCTATGCACTGCTGAATATTACATGAGTGAGGGTTGAGGGAAAGGGAACAATTATACGCATGAGTTAATTATTGAACCCATTGATGTTTAGCTTTAATTAATGATGTATAGAACTGGTTAGTACCGGCCCAGTGCGTGCTGTGAACCCTCACTCACACATCCCTCTAGACATGAGCAAGCTCTTTAATCTTTTTTATTCTCTTGTTATTTTTTAAGAAGGATTTAACTGATAGAGAGGAGGGAGAAGTGTCTTGTAAAAACCTTGATGAACCTGGTTGTGGTTTGTTCAGTGTGTATAGCTGGTGCTCTATTTGTACTTGTTTTCTGGGGTAGTATACTACCATCTATTGTATCTATTGATGTTTACCAGACTGTTTAGTCCAGCCCTTATAGCTAGTCTTCCACTAACCCATGGGGTAGTATACTACCATCTATTGTATCTATTGATGTTTTACCAGGCTGTTTAGTTCAACTCCTATAGCTGGTCTTCCACTAACTCCTGGATAGTATACTACCGTCTATTGTTGTATGATGTTTTACCAGGCTGTTTAGTGCAGCTCCTATAGCTGGTCTTACACTAACTCCTGGGGTAGTAAACTACCATCTATTGTTATATGATTTTTACCAGGGTGTTTACTTCAGCTCCTATAGCTGGTCTTCCACTAACTTCTGGGGTAGTATACTACCATCTATTGTTGTATGATGTTTTACCAGGCTATTTAGTTCAGCTCCTATAGCTGGTCTTCCACTAACTCCTGGGGTAGTATACTACCATCTATTGTATAATATTGTATGTACATAAACCTAATGAATGTGTTGTTTTTGCTTGTAGGTGAGTGTTGATGCAGATATATGCTGCTATAGGATCAGGTTGGTCAATTCACCCTTGGTTGCTTGGAAATGTATGGAGAAATAGTTAGTGAGAAAACGGAGCAACGGGTTCCTGACATGTTTGAGGATGAATATTCCTTCAATTGAGTTCTAAACTCCTTTTTTTATTTCTTAGATTAAAGGTTCACAATAAAACGTACAATGCGGTTCTTTTTTTATTGCGAATAAATTATTGGAATTTAAATATTCAAATATTTTATTGCGGATGGATCGTTCTCTCATAGAGCCTTTCCATAATCTCCCACATCTCTCTAGAAATTGATGTCTCCCTGCGTGTGGACCAGGGATTAATGAGGCTAATGATGTCAGAGAAATCAATTTCTGACTATAAAAGTTGCCCGGTGGGAGTATTATCACACATCACTATCTGCAACCCATGCTTCACAGGGTCTCACTGCATGGAGCAGGTTTTAATTATTATTTTCCAGCATATTGAGAAATTAGTATAAACAGATGCACCCATGTATACTGAAATCACTTTCAAATCTAAGATGCATTGGCATGCATTTTTGAGAATGTGGTACAGTTATATTTCATATTTTGATATTTTAAAAGGTGGTCTAGTTCGGATCTTATAGCTGGTTTCCATTAACTCCTGGGGTAGTATACTACCATCTATTGTTGTATGATGTTGTGCCAGGATATTTAGTGCAGCTCCTATAGCTGGTCTTCCACTAACTCCTGGGGTAGTATACTACCATCTATTGTAGTATGATAGTTTACCAGGCTGTTTAGTTCAGCTCCTATAACTGGTCTTCCACTAACTCCTGGTGTAGTATACTACCAGCTATTGTTGTATTATGCTTTACTAGGCTGTTTAGTTCAGCACCTACAGCACCTCCTGGGGTGGTATACCACCATCGACTAATGTAATATGATAATTTAAATAAATCTAAATACTACGGACTAGTTTACTACCATCTATTGGAGAGAGGAAGTTCATTGTGCCCTATTTATTGACCTTCAGGATCGAGCACTTTAAATCACTGCTCCACCGCAGTCTATTCCTTGTTAACTTTATTCCACAATATTAGACCATTAGAGTGATCCATGACTCTCCCGTGACCTCGGTTATTATTCCTGCCTTATCTCATCTCTACACATCCTACCCATCTAAGCTGATTTACAGTTCAATATAGACCCCACAGAGAGAGAGAGAGAGAGGCACAAGTGAGGGAGAGAGAGAGGGAGAGGGAGAGAGAGAGAGGGAGGGAGGCACAAGAGAGGGAGAGAGAGAGACACAGAGAGAGGGAGAGACAGAGACACAGAGAGAGGGGGGAGAGAGAAGGAGAGAGGGGAGACACAGAGAGAAGAGACACAGAAAGAGAAGAGAGAGAGGGAGGGAGAGAGGCACAAGAGAGGGAGAGAGAGAGACAGAGAGAGAGGGAGGGAGAGAGGGGCAAGGGAGAGAGAGGAGAGAGTGAACGAAAGAGCGTGGGAGAGAGGCATGAGAGAGGGAGAGAGAGAGAGAGAGAGAAAGAGAGGCACAAGAGAGGGAGAGGAGAGAGAGACTGAGAGAAACACAGAGAGAGAGAAACAGAGAGAGAAACAGAGAGAGAGAGAGAGAATTTTAAAGGGAGTGAGAAAAAGAGAGAGACACACACATAGACACAGACAGAGAGGCACAACAGAGAAGAGAGAGTCAGAGAGAACAGAGGCAGTTCTAGAGAGAGCACGCCTGATTTTATCTAACGATCCAACCTCCCAACTTGGGTTGATCCCGCTGAATTGACTATCAATTTCTGAAAATGTCAGGATCCCCGCTTCCTCATCTAAAGAGGTTTTTACTCCTGGGAGACTCTATTCTGCGGCTATCAGTTGAAGCGATGAGGTAAAGAGGGAGTGATGTGGGCACTGAAGGCAGAGTACAATGGCGGGCCTGATTAGCTTGTGTTAACTGTGTGCGGGGTTTGTATGGGATGATGTAGTGAGATTTTCAGAAAATGTACAATTCGTCTTCACCCATCCTCTCAAATAACCCACATTTAAGAAAAAAATGAGCTTCAAAATGCAGTTTAACATAAGAAAACTGATACTTTAAATCAAGGTGACACCAAATATACTCAGATATACCCGGTATTCTTCATTTTCCAGCCTAATTTAGGAGCATTTCCTAAATGTATACATCTGCCAATTGTACATTTTCTGAAAATCTGACCCATGTAGTGAGGGAGTGTGAGTGAGGGGAGGAGGTGGTGGTGGAGGAGTGCATGTCTTGTTGTGTTGTGTAATTGTTCTACTTGTTAATCTCCTTCTTCTCTGTCTTCTCCTCTTCCAAGTTCTTCTCCTGCTCCTTCTGCATTATGCTCCTCCTCCTCCTCCTTCTCCTCCTCCTCCTCCTACTTCTCCTCTTCCCCTCCTCCTACTTCTCCTCCTCCTCCTCCTACTTCTCCTCCTCCTCCTACTTCTCCTCCTCCTCCTCCTCCTCCTCCTCCTCCTCCTGCTCCTGCTCCTCCTTCTCCTACTCCTCCTCTTCCCCTCCTTCTGCTCCTCCTGCTCCTCCTTCTCCTCCTCCTCCTACTTCTCCTCCTCTTCCCCTCCTCCTACTTGTCCTTCTCCTGCTGCTGCTCCTCCTCCCCCTCGTCCTGCTCCTTCATTATGCTCCTCGCCCTCCCCTTTCTCCTCCTCCACCACTAACTGCTCCTCCCCATTGTCCTCCTTTCCCTCCTCCCTTCCACCTCCTTCTCCATACCACTTTTCCTCCTACTCCCCTTCCCTCTCCTACTCCTACCCCACCTTCTCCTTCTCCTCCTCCCCTTCCTCCTCCTCCTAACCACTTCTTCTCCTCCCCTCCTCCCCTTCCTCCTCCTACTCCTACCCCACCTTCTCCTCCACCACCACTCCTCCTGCCCTCCCCCTTCTCTCCCTCCACCACCTCTCCTTTTCCTCCTCCTCCTCCTCCTCCTCCCTCTCCTCTTCCTTCTTCTCCTCCTCCTACTCCTCCTCCTCCTACTCCTCCTCCTCCACCTCCTCTTCCTCCTCCCCCTCCACCGTCTTCTCCACCCCCTCCACTACCACCCCTCCTCCCCCTCCCTCCCCCTACTTCTATAGAGAGGCTTAAGGTTATCAGTTCTACCCGTCCCCAATGCCTCATCCCTCACCGGCTCCTCCCACCACACATAGACTCCTCCCCCAGCCCCTAGTCTATTCTCTATAGCCTGGTGTGTGTGAGGGTGAGGGGGTGTGGTATGGCATGCATCCCTCACCCGCTCCTCCCACCACACGTAGACTCCTCCCCCAGCCCCTAGTCTATTCTCTATAGCCTGGTGTGTGTGTGAGGGGGGTGAGGGGGTGTGGCGTGCATCCCTCACCTGCTCCTCCCACCACACGTAGACTCCTCCCCCAGCCCCTAGTCTATTCTCTATAGCCTGGTGTGTGTGTGAGGGGGTGTGGCATGCATCCCTCACCCACTCCTCCCACCACACATAGACTCCTCCCCCAGCCCCTAGTCTATTCTCTATAGCCTGGTGTGTGTGTGAGGGGGTGTGGCATGCATCCCTCACCGGCTCCTCCCACCACACATAGACTCCTCCCCCAGTACTTCAACTTAGAGGCTTAAGGTTATCAGTTGTACCCGTCCCCAATGCCTCATCCCTCACCCACTCCTCCCACCACACGTAGACTCCTCCCCCAGCCCCTAGTCTATTCTCTATAGCCTGGTGTGTGTGTGAGGGGGTGTGGTATGCATCCCCCACCCGCTCCTCCCACACAGCCTGGTGTGTGTGTGAGGGGGTGTGGCATGCGCCTCTGGTAGTTAGTACTTCAACTTGCTATCTATATAAGAAACGTGAAACGGTGATTTTTTGTGGATTATGTTCTTGGAATCTGGGATTTTACCAGCCGTTTTTCTGCTCTGAGGACAATAAATGTGCTTTGTGGAGGTATCTGGGGTGAAAATGTGATTTTGAAGCCCTTTATAATCATGGATCTCTACACTCTAATTATAGCCTGGGAAAGCCACTGGGAATTAGAAGAGAATTTAAACGAAATCGTAATGATGTCATGCCGTATTTTGAACTTTATTTTCGTCTGAAATTTGTGTTATTTGAGAGAATTGGTGAAGTTGAATTGTACATTTTCTGAAAATCTTACCCATTTACTGAAGCTATAGAGCTGTCGATTGTAAGTTTGTTGGCTACTTCCCCCAAGTGTGCTATGCTACCTCTCGGGTGGAGAAGGTTTTAACTAGACAGTAAGTGCCTGCTGGGCTGTAATTAACAAGGGAGTGGATAGGGTTAAAGGTTAAAGAGTTGGCTATGGTGTGCTTTAAGCAGTGTGGTTCTGGCACTGGGTGGGTGGGGTTACTGTAGAGGGGCAGGTGTATAGCTCTGTGTATAGTCCTCTAGCTAGTCATTTATATATTATGTTCCCCCGCCGGCGAGTTCTGCTTTTGGTGTCCATGGCCCCTCCAGGCTCCTCCTCCTCCTCCTCCTCCTCCTCATTCTGCTTCCTCCTACACCTCCTCTTGCTCCCCCTCATTCTCCTCCTCCTCATTCTCCTTCCTCCTACACCTCCTCTTGCTCCCCCTCCTTCTCCTGCTCCTCCTACACCTCCTCTTGCTCCCCCTCCTTCTCCTGCTCCTCCTACACCTCCTCTTGCTCCCCCTCCTTCTCCTGCTCCTCCTACACCTCCTCTTGCTCCCCCTCCTTCTCCTGCTCCTCCTACTCGTCATCATTTTACTTCTGCTCCCCCACTTCTTCTTCTTCCTGCTCCCCTACCTCCTTCTTCTTCCACTTTTTCTCCTTCTGCTTTTCCTCGTCCTCCTCCTTCTTCTCCTACTCCTCCTTCTTGTTCTTCTTCTTCTAAAATTCTCTTCTAAAATTCTCTTCCTCGTCATCCTCCTCCTCCTCCTCCTCCTCCTTCTTCTACTTCTTCTTCTTCTTCTTCTTCTTCTTCTTCTTCTCCTCTTCCTCCTCCTGCTCCTCCTCCACCTCCCCCCATCCTCCCCCTCCCCCTCATCCACCCAGCCCCAGTAGTCTCTCTAAACAAATACTCCCAGCTTCCCATGCAGATTACATCAACCACTGCCTCACCAACCAACTTTCCGTCCACAAGTTCCAAAAAGAACTTAAACTCCATCAAATCTTTAAAAACTCTCCCATTTTTAAGCTAACGATCGGCTGAAGCCCTTCTAAAAACACTCAATTCCCAGTGAACTGAATTCTACCCAGTGTAAAACGCTTTAGACTCGAGTAGCTTTCTCCTTCCCAACCTTCATGTAACCATTACCAATGCTGAATTAAGCAATATCTAAAAACATTTTAGTCCCAATTAAAATGGATTTACAACGATTTGCTGGCGGTTGGCAATGTTTTTCTTGCTCTGAATTATTGATGGGCAAATCAAAATGTTGATAACATTTTCAGAGTGAAAGTATTCTGCTGCTGAAAACTGCTGGTACTATTTTTAGTGAATGTGCAAGGTGTTATTTGTATTGTGTTGGGGAAGGATCATAGTCATTAACAGTCATTGAAAGGGTGTTACACGGTGGGGAGCGAGGATGTAGAGATTGGAGTCGAATGCAAGAAATAGAACAGGGAGAGAGAAAGAGAGAAAGGAGAGAGAGGGAGCAAGAGAAAGAAAGAGAGGAGAGGGAGACAGAGAGAGAGAGAGAGGGAGACAGAGGAGAGAGAGAGAGAGAGGGAGACAGAGAGAGAGGGAGAGAGAAAGAGAGAGGACAGAGAGAGGGATAGGGGTAGAGGGACAAAGAAAGAAGAGAGGGTGTGAGGGAGGAGAAAGAGAAAGGGAGGAGAGGGAAGAGGATAGGGGGGGGGGAGAACAAGGGAGACGAAGATGGGGAGGGAGGAGAGAAGCGAATGATAGGAGACAGAAGGATGAGAGAGGTATAGTGATAGCAAAAGAGGGGAAGGGAAGAGATAGAGAAAAGAGAGTGGGCAGCGAGAGAGAGAGAGAGGAGGGGAAGTGAGAGGGAGTGAGTGAGTGAGTGAGTGGTTGCTTTACGCCCTTATCAACACATTGAATACGGTTCTATCAAGGGCGGGAGAGCTGAGAGGGAGTGAGTGAGTGAGGTTGGTTGCTTTACACCCTTATCAACACATTTAATATGGTTCTATCAAGGGCGGGAGAGCTGAGAGGGAGTGAGTGAGTGAGTGAGGTTGGTTGCTTTACACCCTTATCAACACATTTAATATGGTTCTATCAAGGGCGGGAGAGCTGAGAGGGAGGCAGTTTAAGGTCATACCCAGGAAATAGAGATAGAGAAGAAGGGGGAGAGAGACCTCCAAATACGAATAAGGATGTTTTAGAAGTCCTAGGCTATAGCAAAAACAACCAGACAGAATCCTCCAACGTTTTGGTCAAATGACTTTTATATGGATTGGAAAAGAATGGAAGAAAATGTGAAAATAAAGGGGGACAATGGAGGTTCACTATTTTACATTAGCACATTATTCACGTTTTAACGATACGATTACGATTTTGACACCAAGCAGTATGAGTAACGATACGATTAAGATGTTGAAGATCAAAGCACCCCTGTGAGAGATGAGGGTAGATATGCCCACCCTTCCAACCTTGCTCTTCGATATTAAAAAGCAGGGTAGGGTCAGAGAGAGATATACCTATGAGTTCGTTTGTCAGAAAATGTACAATTCACCTTCACCAATCCTCTCAAATAACCCAAATATAAGACAGCAATGAGGTTCTAAATACAGTACAACATAACCGAACAGATCTTTTGAATCAGCGAAATAGCAAAGATACTTGGACATGTACACATATTTATCTGATTTGGGCTGATTTAGCAGAAATGCCTCGAAGTATTTAGTTATTCCAACCACTTTCTGAACTCCAAATGGGTTCAACAGGTAAACTTTAAAAAAATTGATAAATTTCTTTTCTTTTGACATGGGTGAAATACATACAAACATATTTAGATGTGTCACAGGAAAATGAGTCACAAGTCGCAAAATGGAGATTTTTCAATGTGATTCATTTATAGGATCTCTTTTTGGAATATTCTCACTTTTTTGGGTGATAATAGCATGAATACATGTACACAATTTCAAGACAGTGTATTAAATATATCCCTTCATTTCTAAGGTCATCCCACAGAGTACATTTAGCTTATATATTACGCTAAGTCGTGTATAGGTTGCTTTCGTTAACATACCATTGAAACACCTGTACTGCCTTGTGTAATGTTAAGTCATAGACACAGCTCTGAAATGATGTACAATTATGGCTAAAAATTCTACGATTATTAATGGTTAATATAAAAGAGCACGGCGTCTGTAGAAATTATACCTGTTCTGTTCTTTTATTAGCTTCTTAACTCACACACTCACATTGTTTACAGAGTAAGGGCAACTGTTTTTATATTGTATTGTACCTTTGAATATGCATAATTGTACTATGATATACAGAAATCATGTACCTAATCATGTATCATGTAAAATTGACTTTAAATTGCATAATTATAATGATAACGACTAATTTATGTAATCACTCTCGCTTTTTGTAAAACTTTTCGTCGGAATTCAGGCTGTCCTGAGAATATTCGTGCTATATGTATGGAAATGTTCAATGACCTGAATAAAATATTTTTAAAATCTAAATCTAATCTATTTTACTAGTAATTGTCGATCAAAAAATACTGCAAACTTCTTTTTCAAAAATAAAAATATCAAACTTAAAATATAGAAATACTTATAGTTTTCCAAGTGTTTACTATCATTGGAATCGGCTTGACCTCATATCATCTTTTCAAATATAATGATATCTCAAAATCCATTTTTTGCGACTTGTGACTCATCTTTCCGTAACATTACATATATATTCTGAGTTAGTTAGTTAGATTGGTTGCTTTACGCCCTTATCAACACATTTAATATGATTATATCAAGGGCAGGAGAGCTGAGAGGCAGGCAGTTTATGTTCATACCCAGGAAACAGAGATAGAGAAGAAGGGAGAGAGAGACAGAGAAAAGAGAGACAGAAAGGCACTTTATGTCCATACCAAGGACCGCCATATAATCTGATTCAGCATAATTCAGTGGCTGTATAAACCTGCCGATTGTACATTGTCCCACACCTGGCCCCATATAATGCCTAAAGGGTAACCCTGAGCAGTTGCCAATAGCAAAAGAGCAGCTCCCATATGCTCCCGAGCATCTTACATTGAGGGTTTGGCATGGGCACAACACCTACAGACCCTGGGGCTATTTATAGGCTCTACCTCTACCCTGAACCTTCAGTATAGGGCAGGTGGGCCAACATTAAGTAGAGGAATCCCTCATAAAAGTTCAATATGTGGAATCTAGAAGTTGGAATGAGTGTACAGCATGGAGTCTACAATAGGGACATATTTTCGGAAAATGTACAATTTACTTTCACCAATTCTCTCAAATAACCCAAATTTCAGATGAAAAAAAAAGTTCAAAATACAGTTCAACCTAACCAAACAGATTGCTAGAATCAATGCAATGCAGAATATACTCGAATTTACCGAGTATTGACCAAATTGCAGCCTAATTTAGCAGAATTTACTAAATGTGTACAGCTGCCAATTGTACATTTTCTGAAAATCTGACCCAATATCCCTTCCCGTGTTTAAAGGGGCTTCACAGAGTGGTAGCATGATTAACTAACATGTCAAATAACATGTAATGTTAATGGGTAAAATGTGTGAATTCAATAGTTGAAGAATTTAGATGTAGATTTAATGTGAAGGTTGTATTTTTTGTTATTTAATTTGTTATTAATGTTTATGTATTTCAAGTTTGAAAAATTGTGTGTACATTTAGAAAATTGAGGTTTAGGAAAATATATGGTTTAAAACCCGTTAAACTCATAATTTCCTTAGGAATGTTGAAATAATATTTTTCTTTTCTTTATTTGGAGAGGTTTTCGGTCGAACATTGACTTTGCTTTTATTTCGAAAATGAGTGTATATGGGTGTCTGACAAAATTATCTATGGGTCAGATTTTCAGAAAATGTGCAATTCAACTTCGCCAATCTTCTCAAATAACACACATTTCAGACGAAAATAAAGTCTAAAAACAGTTCAACTTAGCCAAACAGATTGCTAGAATCAATGCGATGCCGAATATACTCGAAGTTACCTAGTATTGACACAATTGTGGCCCTAGTTTGGCAGAATATACCTAAATGTGTACAGCTACCAATCGTACATTTTCTGAAATCTGACCCATAATACTGCACAATCAGCTAGCAGTTCAGCATTGATTCATGCAGTAGGAATCGGAGGATGCTATAAACCAAAATGCATATCGTTCAATTTGAGTTTAGATGAACTAACATGATGCGGATATTTGTGTTTCTCCTGTATCCAAAGACTATATAGTTCATCTCTAAATTGTCTCTGATATGAATTTTTCATGTGTTTGTAATGATTTCAGTGATTGTATGTGGTATGGAAGCGCCAATGCTGTAGCCTATGGCACTCCATATACCCGCTAGAAAGGTATAATACATTGGCCATACCACACACTGTATGTGATATGAGCACCAATACTGTAGCCTATGTCATTCCATATTACCCGCTAGAAATGTTTGATACACACGCCATACCAGACACTGTATGTGGTATGAGCGCCAATGCTGTAGCCTATGGCATTCCAATACTGCCCACTAGAAAGGTATAATACACAGGCAATACCACACAATGTATGTGATATGAACGCCAATGCTGTAGCCTATGGCATTCCATATTACCCACTAGAAAGGTATAATACACAGGCCATACCACATGCTGTATGTGAGATGAGCGCTAATGCTGTATCCTATGGCATTCAGTATTACATGCTAGAAAGGTATAATACACAGGCCATACTACACACTGTAGTGCTGTAGCCTATGGGATTCCATATTACCCACTAGAAAGGTTTAATACACAGGCCATATCCCACACTGTATGTGGTATGAGCATCAATACTGTAGCCTATGGCATTCCATATTACCCACTAGAAAGGTATAATACACAGGCAATACCACACAATGTATGTGATATGAACGCCAATGCTGTAGCCTATGGGATTCCATATTACCCACTAGAAAGGTATAATAAAGCAGAGACCCATATGTATGCTACCTAGCATGACGTGTGTCTATCAGGCTGAGGTGTGCAGCTGTTGACATGTAAATGGCTCACACCTTACATAAGCTACCTTAGTGAGCTACTCCCATGAGCTGCTCTTGACTGCTGTATAAAACAGCATTAATGAGCTAATTACTCACACCCTGGAAGCAGTGGGGAAGACCTCTTCCTCCACCTCCTCCTCCTCCTCCTCGTCCTCCACCACCCTCCTCCCTCCCTCCTCCTGCTCCTCCTCCTCCTGCTCCTGCTCCTCCTCCTCCTCCACCTCCTCCTCCTTCTTCTCCTCCTCCTCCTCCTGCTCCTCCTCCTCCACCTCCTCTCCCTCCTCTCCCTCCTCCACCTCCTCCTCCTCCTCCACCTCCTCCTCCTCCACCTCCTCCTTCCTCCTCCACCTCCTCCT
>OW804096.1:136292790-136342790 GCA_942159475.1 Sthenelais limicola | reverse complement strand
ATTGACACAGCACTGCAAGAATCGCCAGAGCAAAAAAGGTTTTTTTTTTTCAAAAAAAGCTTCGTCCTCCTCCCATTTCGCTCCTGCTCCTGCTCCTGCTCCTGCTCCTGCTCCTGCTCCTGCTCCTGCTCCTCCTGCTCCTGCCCCTCCTCCTGCTCCTCCTCCTGCTCCTCCACCTCCTTCTCCTCATGCTCCTGCTCCTCCTCCTGCTCCTCCTCCTGCTCCTGCTCCTCCTTCTCCTGCTGCTCCTGCTCCTCCTGCTGCTCCTGCTCCTGCTCCTTCTGCCCCTTCTGCTCCTCCTCCTCCTCCTCCTCCTGCCCCTCCTCCTGCTCCTGCTCCTCCTTCTCCTGCTGCTCCTCCTCCTCCTCCTGCCCCTCCTCCTCCTCCTCCTCCCCACCACCTGTTCATTCCCTCTCCCCTACCTCTTTTCCCCTCTTCACCTTCTCCTCCTCCTCTTCCTCCCTCATTTACCCCCTCACTCCTCCAACTCCACCGCGGCTATGCCCGTCTCTATCAGATGATCCTCCCCCCCTGCCCCACCTCCCCCCTCCCCCTTCAACCTCCCACTCCCAAATCCACATCTCACCCCTGCCCCCCCCCCTGCCCTCACCCCCCTCCCCCACCTCAGACACATACGCAATATTCCCCTCCCCCTAGAGTGCATCAGAGTCATATTTCATTGTTCCCTCCTAGATTTATCTCTCGTCTCCATTTTTTTCCCTCTCCCTAGTGATTTACCAGCTCCCAGGAACGGACGGTAGGCTCCCTCTGTAGGCTCCTTCTGTAACCATTCACTTCCTAACAAATGATGGATCTCAACTTAAGCAGTTGTACCTTTTTTTCTCTTGGCAAATTCTCTTCAAGTATTTCTCGTTTATAATCCATCTTCTGACCATTGCGCAGATGGTAGGGCCACAAAGGTATAGTCAATCAGCTTTTGGGAAATATCTTGTGGTGTGAATATTAAAACTGCATTCTAAGATTTTATGACAAAAGAAGTCTTACCAAATTTACGCATATTATGACTTACAGGACTGGATTTATCAATATTCTGCTGCTGTTATATGTTTATAGAAGAGTTATGCATATTATGACTTATAGGACTGAATTTATCAATATTCTGCTGCTGTTATGTTTATACAACAATTCGAATTTTCTGAATTTTCTAATGTTTTTGAAAATCTTTTTCATAAGAAAGTATTTCTCGGGATTACCCAAGGAAAAGAGTAAATTTGTAAGAGAGGGAAATTTAGAAAAAATAACATTCTCACCTCAAAAAATTGAGTAAAATTCTCAGCTTTTCCTACAAAAATATTGCAAATAATACATTATCACATCAGTTCAGTTTATCCCATCATGCCTTGTAAGAGACATGCACACTGGCAAGTCCCCTATTGTTTCCGTCCTTCCCGCCCTGCCCCACATACTCAATGAAGAAATAAATCACTTCTTGCTGGCTCAGTTACAATCGCTTCTTTTTTATTTATTTTTCTTCTCCTCAAAGAGAAGGGTAATAAATGATAGGGACGAGATAATACTTCATTCCTGGGTTTTTAACCAGAGGGATTGTTCTAGAGATATGATGGTTATATTGTAGAATGGGTGGGTGGTGGGGGTGATCAATCATGGGCTGGGGGAAGGGGGCTGAGGGGAGGGGTGTAGAGGGGGAGGTGGGGCTGGGGGAGGGGTGTAGAGTGAAGGGGGGCTGGGCAGGGGGAGGTGGGGTTGGGGGTGTAGAGGGGAAGAAGGGGGTTGGTGTAGTGGCTTCCATTGGAGAAATTATACATAGAGAGAATGGGACGAGCCGGCAATACTCGAAAATTTATAGGAAGAGATTCGTCCACATAAGCACGATGCCGTAGGCAGAGTGCTTATGTGGACGAATCAAGTCCTATAATTTTTCGATTATTGCCGGCGAGTTCCATTCTATATTTATTATATGTGCATAAAATTTGATCATATGTTATCAGATATCGCTGAAAAAATATTAAAGAAGTCTCAGAGAGCCCCGCTGCCCCACTGACAGCCCCGCTGACAGCCCTGTTAGTAGCTAATAGTAGCTGTAGTAAATAGTTATATTGTTGACTTAAAACGTTCATATCGCAGCCATTTCTTGAGCTACATTAATAAAATGTATATCATTCAATAGGGAATTTAATGCTCTATTTAATGATGTGGTTTTTATTATGTATTTCCCTAATCATAGTACCAGAATTACGGGTGGATTACCGATCGCGGGCATTTGTTTACATGGTTCGCGGAGAGCCAAGGCTCCGCGAAGCATATCAACAGAGCTATTTTTAGACAACTACACTTTTATAGGACGCGTCCTATATGACTATTTTTATAGCACCCCACTTATAGCACCTCCCATATAGCATGTGCATATAATAAAGTATGTATGAAGACAGTTATAATTGTATTAATATAATACCGTCTAATATATTGTGTGGTGGGGGTGGTGGTAGTGAAGAGAGCTGGTGATTGTGTTGGGCTGGGGCAGGTGGTGTTGGGGTGTAGAGGTAGTCAGGGTGAGTGAGTGAGTGAGATTGGTTGCTTTACGCCCTTATCAACACATTTAATATGGTTATATCAAGGGCAGGAGAGCTGAGAGGGAAGCAGTGTATGATCATACCCAGGAAATAGAGATAGAGAAGAAGGGAGAGAGACAGAGAAAAGGACACAGAAAGGCACTTCATGATCATACCCAGGAAATAGAGATAGAGAAGAAGGGAGAGAGAGACAGAGAAAAGAGACAGAAAGGCACTTTATGAACATACCCAGGACCAGCAAGTAGTCAGGGTGTGAAGGAGGAGCGTGTATTGGGGATGGTGGGGGGGGGGGGGTGATGGGGGTGGGAGGTGGTGATGGGTGGAGATGAGGTAGCAGTAATGGTGGCTTCATATTTCACTCAGTGCAGAAAAAGAGGGAAGATGGTAAATTGGTTGCTGACAGGGAAATTATATCGGGACTGGGGCAGCGCTGTGAGTGACCATGGGTAGGCGAGAGGGAGAAATTCATCTTGGAATCCCTTAATTTGATACTTCGATATTTGTTTATGCAAAAGAAATGTTAGTGATATTTCTTGATATTCACTCATTATAGTAAAGTAGTTAGATATATTATAGTGAAGTAGTTTGATATACTCCTCACATATGCATAGATATACACCATACACAGTCTTTGAATTTGATATATATATCCATGCTACTAACAGCGATAAATACTAAAAAAATGAAAACATTCTGAGCAAGGGTTCTTTTGAATTCTTTTTGTGGAAAATTTCAATGTTGACTCATTTTCCTGTTACAAACATGTAATTGTTATCATACGTTTGAGAGACTTTGTGAAGCCCCGTAGCAAAGGCTACAAGCTATTATCCTATAAACTTCTGGTCCATTTACCCTCAGGTTGGTGGGAAATGAGTGGAACTAATCACATCGGTTAATTCTCTATAGGATTTTGAAACCATTATATCCCTAAAATAGGGGAAAGCACTTAGAAAATCATATTTCTGCAGCAAAGAAAAATGAGGAATTATTAGCTTTCTAAAATATTTATTTAATTATTATTTTCATTGCAATTTCTGGTTTGTTTTCCATTACACATTTGCTCTGAGACCCAAAGTGTTAGAAATCCAGCCTGAAATCTATCAGTTGCCCTTCAACCGTGTTAATTTCCACTAGTGCCTAAACATCGTCTGTAGGGTCAGGTCGCCAGAAAATGTACACTCAGCAGCTCTGCACATTTTAATAACTTCTGCTAAATTAGGTTGAAAAATGTAGAATTGTAGATATATCTGGGTATAGTTGTTAGTGTGTTCATTTTAAAAATCTGTTCAGTTAAGCCCTGCACACACACACAGCCGATTTGCCTCCCGATTGTCCCCCAATTTAGGTCTTCTGGTGAATCCTATGATTTCATTTCTAATCCTTGTTTATGTTTTTGAAATAACATCAACCAGAATTGGAAATGAAATCATAGGGTTCACCAGAAGACCTAAATCGGGGGACAATCGGGAGACAAATCGGCTGTGTGTGTGCAGGGCTTTATGCTGTATTTGAACCTCATTTCTGTCTTCAATTGAGCTTATCTGAGAGGATTGGTGCAGGTGAATTGTACACTTTCTGACGCCTTCACCCATATGGAGAATATCCAATGACTCAGTCTGGGCTCAGAGTTTAGAGAGTCCCTTCAAACTGAGGAAAAGCCTCTTGCTCCAGTCTGGGCTCAGAGTTGAGAGAGTCCCTCCAAACTGAGGAAAAGCCTCTTGCTCCAGTCTAGGCTCAGAGTTGAGAGAGTCCCTTCAAACTGAGGAAAAGCCTCTTGCTCCAGTCTGGGCTCAGAGTTGAGAGAGTCCCTTCAAACTGAGGGAAAGCCTCTTGCTCCAGTCTGGACTCAGAGTTGAGAGAGTCCCTCCAAACTGAGGAAAAGCCTCTCGATCGTTATACCATGTTTGAGAGGATTGGTGAAGGCCAATTGTACATTTTCTGACGCCCTGACCGTTCAAAAACAGTTCAGTTGTCTAAATGTAACTGTTATCATAGGACTGCAGTTATGTACATGTAACTGTTATCATAGGACTGCAGTTATCCTTGTAACTGTTATTATAGGACTGCAGTTATCCTTGTAACTGATATCATACGTTTGAGAGACTTTGTGATATACAAATAATATTGAAATAACATCAACCAGAATTGGAAATGAAATCATAGGGTTCACCAGAAGACCTAAATCGGGGGACAATCGGGAGACAAATCGGCTGTGTGTGTGCAGGGCTTTATGCTGTATTTGAACCTCATTTCTGTCTTCAATTGAGGTTATTTGAGAGGATTGGTGCAGGCGAAGTGTATACTTTCTGACCCCTTCACCCATATGGAGAATATCCAACGACTCAGTCTGGGCTCAGAGTTGAGAGCGTCCCTTCAAACTGAGGTAAAGCCTCTTGCTCCAGTCTGGGCTCAGAGTTTAGAGAGTCCCTTCAAACTGAGGAAAAGCCTCTTGCTCCAGTCTGGGCTCAGAGTTGAAAGAGTCCCTTCAAACTGAGGAAAAGCCTCTTGCTCCAGTCTGGGCTCAGAGTTGAGAGAGTCCCTTCAAACTGAGGAAAAGCCTCTTGCTCCAGTCTGGGCTCAGAGTTGAGAGAGTCCCTTCAAACTGAGGAAAAGCCTCTTGCTCCAGTCTAGGCTCAGAGTTGAGAGAGTCCCTTCAAACTGAGGAAAAGCCTCTTGCTCCAGCCTAGGCTCAGAGTTGAGAGAGTCCCTTCAAACTGAGGAAAAGCCTCTCGATCATTATACCATGTTTGAGAGGGTTGGTGCAGGCCAATTGTACATTTTCTGACGCCCTGACCGTATTGAGGATCCATACAGAGCACTGGATACTCTTGCAGTCCAATAACTCAATGTATAACTGGCCGGAGGACGGCCTGTACACGGGCTTCACGGGCTACAGGGGTAGTAGTAGGCATACACACAGACACACTGGAGGAAGGAGCCGAGGAGGAACCCAGATGTTCATTTCACGCCTGATTGGGTTTGGGTTTACATGCATCGTAGCATTCTGATTGTAGATGGTTGGTGGGGGGGGGGGGAGGGAGGGAGAAGGGGGGGGGGGAGAGGGAGACCGAGAGAGAAGAGGGCCAAAGATATGAGATGAGATAGAGGAAAGAGGGAGAGAGAAGCGGGGGGAGGGGGAGACAGAGAGGGGGGAGATATGGGAGGGAGCGAAGAGGGTGGGGGAGAGGGAGACCGAGAGAGAAGAGGGCCAAAGATATAAGATGAGATTGAGGAACGAGACAGAGGGAGAGAGAGGGAGAGAGAGAGAGAGAGAGAGAGAGAGAAGCGGGGGTAGGGAGGGTTAAAAACAGAGAGAGGAGGGGGGATATGAGAATGAGATTGAGGAACAAGGAGGAGAGAAGAAGGACAGGAGAGAGAGGCAGATTGTCAGATTAAGGGGGGCAAAAGAGAGAAAGTGGGAGTGGGAAAGAGACAGGTAGAGAGGGAGGTATATGATAACTTATATATGTGATTCCTATAGAGAGAGAAAGAGAGAGAAGAGAGGGGAAAGGGAGAGACAGAGGAAAAGTGGCAGAAAGGCACTTTATGGTGCGGTGGAGAGAGAGAGGTGAGACAGAGGAGTGAAAGAGAGAAGGGAGAGAGAGAGAGGGAGGGAGAGGGAGAGAGGGAGGGAGAGAGAGAGGTGAGACAGAGGAGTGAAAGAGAGAAGGGAGAGAGAGAGAGGGAGGGAGAGGGAGGAGAGAGGGAGAGAGAGGGGGAGAGAGAGAAAGAGAGAGAGGGAGAGGGAGAGAGAGAGGGAGGGAGAGAGAGAGGGAGGGAGAGAGAGAGGGAGGGAGAGAGAGAGGGAGGGAGAGAGAGAGGGAGGGAGAGAAAGAGAGATAGGGTGAGAGAGGGAGGGAGAGAGAGGGGGAGGGAGAGAGAGAGAAGAGAGAGGGAGGGAGAAAGAGAGAGAGATACAGAGAAAAGGAGAGCAAGTAACAGACATGTGTCTATTTCTAGCCCACTTGTACATTTCCCTTCAATCAATAGAGCGCCCAGCTGTACCCAGCCTGCCCCACGTGTTCAGCTGACCCGGAAGCACAAGGAGACTTCCCTTGGCCCTGCTTGACCTCACAGATTGTAACAATAGTAGCGCAGCCTCGTCCGTCATCTTTTTGTCAATATCATATTCCAAATGAGCTCTTTTTACTTCCCCCTTCTCCACTTTCCAGTCAATATCGTTACCATGGTCATTTCGTGATGGGGTGGGGAGACTGGGGAAAAGGAGATCAGGAGAAGGTTGTTGAAAGAGGGGATTAAAGAGAAGAGCGAGGTTGAGGGGAAGAGAAAAAGAGGGAGATTGAGGAGGAGAGAAAGAGAGAGAGAGAGAGACAGGGAGAGGGAGAAAGAAGAGAGGGAGTGAGGAGAGAGAGGAGGAGAGGGTGAGAGAGAAGGGAGGCAGAGGGAGAGAGAGAAGGAGGACGGAAGAGAAAGGGAAGGAGAGACAGAGAGAGAGGGAGAGGGAGAGGGCAAAGCAAATAAAGAATTGGGTGGGAGAGAATGAGAAATGAAGTGGAAGAGAAACAGAAAGGAGAGAGAGAAGGAGAGAATAGAAACAGTATAGAGGGGGAGACATGAAAAGAAGAGAGGGAAAGATAGAAATGGGAAAGAGACCTGAAATTAACAAAAGAAAGGAGAGGGACAAATGAAAAAGAACAGAGATAGAAAGGAGAGAGAGAGGATTAAAGGAAAAGAAGAGAGGGGGAAAGGGATAGCAATTGGAGAGACAGAGGAAGACAGAGAATAGAAATGGGTGAGAAAGGAAGACAAGACAAGAGGTGCTCAAGTACTCGCCCTATAGTGTGTAAAATGCCTATAATAAAGCCTGTCCTATAGACCCTGCATTGAGGCGCTCTCAGAGCCTGGATGTGAGTTGTATAAGATATGATAACCTACATTAGTGGAGTCATGTACGGTTATGCCATCCCGGCCGTAATGCAGGAGCTACAGGGGCCGCTAATTGTAGAATATATAATTCACAGAAGTTATCGCACTAGCTTCACAGATAAAAGGAGATAAAGGGGGCCCAGTATGTGGCTATATCAAACTGCCTATATTAGCCTTAATTGTCTCCTTTATACCGTCTCCCTCCCTCTCTTCTTTTCTTCCCTCTCTTCTTCCTCTCTTCTATGCCCTCTCTCTTCTTTCTCTGCTCTCTCTCTTTCCTGTCTGTTCTCTCATTCTCTTGTGCTCTCTCCATTTCTTCCCCTTCTTTTCTCTTCCCCTCTCTCTTCTTTCTCTCTTCTCTTTCTCTTCTTTTTCTCCCCTCTCCTATGGATGCATGTAAAGGAACCACTGTTTATATTAAAAAAGCGCAGGATATTGGCCTCCTTTAGCGTGTTTCCTTTCTTGCCCTGGGACCAAATATGTACAAAATTATGGTGTCGAAACTGGGCATATATATAGAACAACCGATTTCACCTGCCCCTCCCCTCTCTCTCCTCTCTCACTCCCCTCTCTCTCCCTCTCCCACCTCTCTCTCCCCTTTCCCCACTCTTTCCCACTTTCTCCACTCTCTCTCCCCTCCCTCTCCCCCTCTCTCTCCTCCCTCTCTCCCTCTCCCTCCCCTTCTCTGTCCCCTCTCTCCCCCTCTCCTCTCTTTCCTCCTCTCCCTTCCCCCTGTCTCCCTCCCTTTTTCTCTCCCCCCTCTCCCCTCTCTCCCACCTCTCTCCCCCTCTCCTTCTACTTCCTCTATCTCTCCCCTCTCTCTCCCTCTCTCCCTTTCTCCACTCTCTCTCCCCCTATCTCTCTACTCCTCCCTCTCTCCTCTCTCACCCCCCTTCTCTCTCACCCCCCCTCTCTCTCCCCCATCTAGATATAGCTAAATACACTGCTAGTGGAGCAGTGATGTGGTACCCCTATTGATGGGTGGGACAGTGATAAGCAGCAGTGGGTGAGTGGGCAGGGGAGGGGGTTAGGGGGGTAGAGAGGGGATTAGCAGGGAGAGGATGAACCATGTGGATGAGGGAGGATCAGGCCTGGATTCCTGCCAACCCTAAATCTCCTATTTATACCACAAGCTTGCGCTTCACTAGTTGTCTGCGCATGGCTGAATGCCCTGACCATGTATAATGACCACAGACTAGAGCTATAGGTCTGTAGGCTGTATTTGGGGCTATATACTAGAGCTAAAGGTCTGTAGGCTGTATTTGGGGCTATATACTAGAGCTATAGACCTGTAGGCTGTATTTGGGGCTATATACTAGAGCTATAGACCTGTAGGCTGTATTTGGGGCTATATACTAGAGCTATAGGTCTGTAGGCTGTATTTGGGACTATACTAGAACTATAGGTCTGTAGGCTGTATTTGGGGCTATATACTAGAGCTATAGGTCTGTAGGCTGTATTTGGGGCTATATACTAGAGCTATAGGTCTGTAGGCTGTATTTGGGGCTATATACTAGAGCTATAGGTCTGTAGGCTGTATGTGGGGATATATACTAGAGCTATAGACCTGTAGGCTGTATTGGGGCTAAATACTAGAGCTATAGGTCTGTAGGCCGTATTTGGGGCTATATACTAGAGCTATAGACCTGTAGGCTATATTTGGGGCTATATACTAGAGCTATAGGTCTGTAGGCTCCTATTTGGGGCTATATACTAGAGTTATAGACATGTAGGCTGTATTTAGGGCTTGAACTATAGCACATCATGATTTCAAAATATAATTGAGCTTTTATTGAAAAAATGCAAGCAGCATGTCCGCAAGTATTGGTGGCAGAATCTTGTATGGTCGCTTGATTATTCACACCAAAGGTGAGAGTGGTTAGTCATGTGATCTAGTCCTGATATACCTAGCCATACATTGCAAAATTTAAAAAGATAATCAGTTGATTGGTATTTCATGAGAATTTATCTCTCCCATTAACAATTTCTATTTCAACTTTTAATTTTAGGCTATTTTCAAATGTTCTGCTCTAAAATCCCCTCCACTTACACAGTAGCGTATTGCAGGTACTGCAGCGCCCCTGGGCGGGATGACGGGGTAACTAACCTGTCAATACATGATAAAGTCTAGCGGCTGTCAATGCAGCCTTCATCGGCGGGTAAATATATACCACCAGCCCTTCCCTGTACTTATATATACCACCAGCCCATCCCTGTACTTATATATACCACCAGCCCATCCCTGTACTTATATATACACGCAGCCCTTCCCTGTACTTATATATACTAGCAGCCCATCCCTGTACTTATATATACTAGCAGCCCATCCCTGTACTTATATATACACGCAGCCCATCCCTGTACTTATATATACCACCAGCCCATCCCTGTACTTATATATACACGCAGCCCATCCCTGTACTTATATATACCACCAGCCCATCCCTGTACTTATATATACCACCAGCCCATCCCTGTACTTATATATACCACCAGCCCATCCCTGTACTTATATATACCACCAGCCCATCCCTGTACTTATATATACCACCAGCCCATCCCTGTACTTATATATACTAGCAGCCCATCCCTGTACTTATATATACACGCAGCCCATCCCTGTACTTATATATACCACCAGCCCATCCCTGTACTTATATATACACGCAGCCCATCCCTGTACTTATATATACCACCAGCCCATCCCTGTACTTATATATACCCGCAGCCCATCCCTGTACTTATATATACCACCAGCCCATCCCTGTACTTATATATACACGCAGCCCATCCCTGTACTTATATATACTAGCAGCCCATCCCTGTACTTATATATACACGCAGCCCATCCCTGTACTTATATATACCACCAGCCCATCCCTGTACTTATATATACTAGCAGCCCATCCCTGTACTTATATATACACGCAGCCCATCCCTGTACTTATATATACCACCAGCCCATCCCTGTACTTATATATACACGCAGCCCATCCCTGTACTTATATATACCACCAGCCCATCCCTGTACTTATATATACCACCAGCCCATCCCTGTACTTATATATACACGCAGCCCATCCCTGTACTTATATATACTAGCAGCCCATCCCTGTACTTATATATACACGCAGCCCATCCCTGTACTTATATATACACACAGCCCATCCCTGTACTTATATATACCACCAGCCCATCCCTGTACTTATATATACACGCAGCCCATCCCTGTACTTATATATACACGCAGCCCATCCCTGTACTTATATATACCACCAGCCCATCCCTGTACTTATATATTGATTGTGGACGGGCGGGGAGGAGCAGGGCGGTATGGCTGGATGTATATAGATGTGAATGATCTCTGATTGGCAGTAGTAGATGCAGTTATATATATATGGGTCTGATCCTGAGAAAATGTACAATTGGCAGCTGTACACATTCAGTAAATTCTGCTAAATTAGGCTGAAATTTGGTCAATACTAGGTAAATTCGGGTATATTCGGCATTGCATTGATCCTAGCAATCTGTTTGGTTAGGTTGAACTGTGTTCTGAGCTTTTTTTCGGCTGAAATTTGGGTTATTTGAGAAGATTGGCGAAGTTGAATTGTACATTTTCTGAAAATCTGACCCATATATGGTTCATGAGAAAAATGTACCATCAACAGCTCTACACTTTTAGAAAATTCTGATAAATCGACTGAAGAACAATTGTCATCAATACAACTTACTTAAATGTCAGATGGCTAGTGTGAACTGGTATAGGATGATTTCTTTTATATATTGAAAATTGTACCTTGTTCATAACTTCATCATAACATTTGTGAATGATAATATGTGTCAATGATGATTATGTGAATGATAAGACTCAATTTGTAACAGGATTTTTTTGAAAATAGCCTCGACGGTGAAATGTTGAATGAAATGTTTTGCCTGAAGAAGCCAAAACCAAAGAAAACGCGTAGGGTCGCGAAATCAAATGCTCAAACGAGTTGTTTTCAGTTGAGTTGACTTCCATTATTGAATACTGAGATTAATGAATAAAAGAAGTTTTAATAATGCTGGAAAATAATAAATCTAGGTTAATCTAGGCACATTTCGTATTATTTTGATCAAATAAATCAGTTTGTCTTCAATGTGGGTTATTTGACACGATTCGCAAAGGCGATTTGTACATTTTCTGACAATCTAACCCACACATGTTCATAAAGTATATATTTAATAGCATAACTATAATGAGGATGCTGTTTTATATACGTATTTCCAAGTGCTTCACAGTCAACATGTCTGACTACACAGTGAGGTCTTCTACTAGTCTCTCCTCTTATTTCCCTACATATGGGTCAGATCTTCAGAAAATGTACAATTGGCAGCTGTACGCATTTAGTAAGATCTGCTAAATTAGGCTGCAATTTGGTCAATACTTGGTAAATTCGAGTATATTCAGCATTGCATTGATCCTAGCAATCTGTTAGGTTAGGTTGAACTGTATTTTGAACTTTATTTACGTCTGAAATTTGGGTTATTTGAGAACATTGGCGAAGTTGAATTGTACATTTTCTGAAAATCTGACCCATATACAGATATCTCCCTCCATATAGAACTTCTTTTTAGAAAGTCCTTCCCGCGGATGAATACACAATCTGGTTTGCTAATCGCCGGATTTCCGGCGAAGAGTGATTATTTAGCATTTATAAAATATAGATCGCTCGGCGGGGTTTGAGTTGGAGTAGACGTATCCATGGCAAAAATACTTATTATATTACACACACCACTGCACCCGGCGCTATAGGATAGCTCTCAACCGCCCCGATATCAGCAGATAGATATATATATGTGGGTCAGATCGGTGGAAAATGTACAATTGGCAGCTCTACACATTTAGTGAATTCTGCTAAATTAGGCTTAAATTTGGTCAATACTAGGTAAATTCAAGTATATTTGGCATTGCGTTGATTCTAGCAATCTGTTTGGTTAGGTTGAACTGTTTTTATAACTTTATTTTCGTCTGAAATTTGGGTTATTTGAGGGGATTGGTGAAGATGAATTGTACGTTTTCTCAAAATCTGTTATAGATAGATATATATGGGTCAGATTGGCGGAAAATGTTCAATAGGGTATTTACATGTGCCACTGCGCATGTCTATTACAGTACATGCTGGGATGGATTCTGTTGAAATCTGACATACACATATTTTTTCAAGACAGTGTATTAAACATTTCAATGCATTTCTAACGTCATCCTATGGAGTATATTTAGCTACTCTACTAGTAATGGTCCACCCAGAAATATATTGCTAACTTCTTTTTTAAAAATAAAAATATGGAAATACTTATTATCTACCCTAATGTTTACCACCATTAGAATCGGCTTGATCTCATCGTTTCAAATTATGATGATATCTCATAATCAATTTTTTGCGACTTGTGACTCATTTTCCTGCAACACATCACATATGGTGAATAGATTTAGATTTAGAAACTTTTATTATCGATCTTGTCGCTGTCAGATGACATGACTCCAGCTAAGGGAGGTTTACAAGCTTTCTGTTGTTGTTACATTATAGTTTTGCAGTGAACAATTCCACAGTCGTCATGGACGAAGCTGGTACACTGTTATGTTAATTAAATTCTATGATACATTCTTATAGCGGAACTCCACTATAGGTAAAAAAACGGCACCAACAGGCAAAATTCGTCGCCGACATGACTAAAAATTCGGAAAAATCGACATGACTAAAAATTCTAGTGGATGAGGGGGTAAAATAGGTTGTCGGCAACACATTTATTTGTTGCCAACAATTGCAAAATATCTAACTTGATTAGATATTTAGTCGCAAAAAATTCGTCGCAGCCGTTTTTTTGCCGTTTTTTCCCATAGTGGAGTTCCTGCATTATAATAATAGATATCAAGTGCAGTAGCTCTTTTCTTACTAGTGATTCTCAGAAGTGAAGTAGGTTTCTCTTGAAGACAACAGTCAAATTATTATACATGCACATGTAGTCTGACCAGATTAATGTTTTCTTTGCTAACGATTTAAATGCTTTAGAATCTAACCCCTCGGCATCACCTCAGGATTATGCACCACCAGAAACACCGGTCATTAACCCTTACATATGAAAGGTTTACAACAACAATATCACTTTATTCCACAGCAATAATAAAAAGCCTTCCTCACCCCGTCCCAGCCTATTGTGAGAGTAATGAAAGCTGATAGCGCATCTCCCAAGAGCGTATTATCTTTGACTATGCAGTAGAGGAACATTTCCATGCTTCCATTGCCTGGTCTAGCGGGCTGAATGGGCTGAATTGTGGGCTGAATGGGCTGAATACAGGGTTTAATTGATAAGAAGAAGAAGGCTTTATGTTGCCTTTCACTGGGTGATGGGGTGTTGAAGTGTCTTTAATGGCTCTCATGCATTTCTATACAATCTGGGAAGTGTTCCCCTGTTTTAATTAGTGAGTGCTTAGACTATATTGATGGGTGGGTGGTTGATATGGAACGGTTTGATAATATGGGAATATGGTGCCATGTTCAGCATGGGATATTTATTAATGCTCTAATGTCAATATCCATGTGTTATACATGTTCCCATAACGCACGCTTCCATATTTCCCATCATGCATTTGGTTTTCATAGATCATTTATAAAAGCTATGATATTATTGAAAATATTCTCTCAATTTCTATAAATATGTTGCCAAATATTTGTATCTCAGATTTCAACAGAATACATCCCATGATGCACTGTTACAGACATGCGCAGTGGCACATGCAAATCCCCTATTACGGTGTGTTATGAAGACACGAATTGTAGATTTTGTGCATTTTCTGAAAATCTGACCCTCCTCTCTTACCCTCTTATGATTAAATTATATACTAAAGTATAGTGTAAATTAATCCATTCCACACAGTCATTCACCCTGCTATTGGGATCAGACTTCTATTCAAACCCTGGCTTTTATTGAAGGAATTACGGTGTGTTATGAAGACATGCATGTTATCAGTGTAATATACTTAACACATTCCCCGGAACTACTCCCAGAAAACAGTTTTTAAGTTCGGAAACCTTTTAGCACTCCTTGTTGATAGAACTTTGTGAGTAAAAGGGAAAAAGAAAAATAACCCAATTAAAAAAGACTAAAAGAGGGAAATACTACAAAGGGAGTAAAAAGCTGCACTTAGTGAGAGAGACGCAGGATCAAACGTACATAAACGCGAGGTGGGTTTTATCCATTAGCCTTTTTTAACCCTGTCGCTGCGGAGCGTTTTCTACTGCCTTTAGGCATGTGTGTAACCATATGTTGGGGTGTGAATAAACCTCAGCTTGGGTCTAATATTTTATTTATTTTTGAAAAAATATTTGTCATTTAAGTGTCATTTTACTGAGGATTAACTGTATACAAATTCTAAATAAAAGAAAAGGGGGAAAAGTTTCCAATCTTTTGGAAACAAGTTCCCAATTTTGAATTTAGATAGAATTGCTCCGTTTTTTTCCTAAAGCTAACATTATTCAAATTGTATACATGTGTTTGTTTCATTGTTATTTTATTCTACATTGTCTAGAAACCTATCTGTTAAATGATAAACATATGTTATCTTACTGAGAGTGCTGCCGGAGGAACTGTCTCTATTAGAGACATGAGACCCATTCTCCACGTAGGCCATAAGTATGTAATATGGAAAATAAAAGTTTATACATCCATCCACGCTAATTATTTGTCGTCAAGGGTTTGTACTCACTGTATGTACAGGGCTCTAACTTTCAGGATGGCTTATATTGATCTCAAGTAAAGTTACCTGGGTATTGGCTTTTCCTAAATATCTTTTTTAAAGAAGTTAAATTCGTTTCTGCAACGAACCCATTTGTGGCAGGCACAAGAATAATATTGGAACTCATATGTGCCCTGAGAGCACCCTGTGTAGAGAGGTGGAGAGGGGAGTGAGTGGGAGAGTGAGTGGGAGAGTGAGTAGGAGAGAGAGGGAGGAGGGTGGGGGAGATGGAGAAAGATGCAGGAGAGAGAGGTGGGAGAGAGAGGTGAGTAAAGACAGAGAGGGAGAGAGAGGGGGGAGGGAGTAGAGAGAGAGAGAAGGAGTAGAGAGAGAGAGGGAGTAGAGAGAGAGAGGGAGTAGAGAGAGAGAGAGGGAGGAGAGAGAGAGGGAGTAGAGAGAGAGAGGGAGTAGAGAGAGAGGGAGTAGAGAGAGGGAGTAGAGAGAGGGAGTAGAGAGAGAGGGGGTAGAGAGAGGGAGTAGAGAGAGAGAGGGAGTAGAGAGAGAGAGAGAGGAGAGAGAGAGGGAGGGGAGAGAGAGAAAGAGGGGGGAGAGAGGGAGGAGAGAAAGGGAGGGAGAGAGAGAGAGGGAGAGAGAGGGAGGAGAGAGAGGGAGGGGAGAGAGAGAAAGAGGGGGGAGAGAGAGAGGGAGGAGAGAGAGAGGGAGGAGAGAGAGAAGGAGGAGAGAGAGGGAGGGGAGAGAGAGAAAGAGGGAGGAGAGAAAGGGAGGGAGAGAGAGAGAGGGAGAGAGAAGGAGGAGAGAGAGAGGGAGGAGAGAGAGAGGGAGGAGAGAGAGAGGGAGGAGAGAGAGAGGGAGGAGAGAGAGAGGGAGGGGGAGAGAGAGGAGAGAGAGAGAAGGAGGAGAGAGAGAGGGAGGACAGCCTGAGGGAGAGTTGGGGCCAGCACTGAATAAACAAGAGGACAGACAGAATGTGACAGTCTGGAAACTACATTTCATAATTCATACCCGTGATACACAGGGGACTTCTAGTATCATATATTTTTATAAATGTATTGAAATATTCTTCTTGAATCCAGATTTTTCATTAACATATTTTGTGAACATGACTAATGATTAATTCTTATTTTGTAGGTGAGTCATTATCTCTGATCTACACAAATAGGTTTGTACGTCTCCATGGCAACAAGGGTTTTTGTGATCATAACGCAGGTGGAGTTGGTAATTAAATATTTAAATCTTTAGAGAAAGGGCTGGGGGAATCAGCTGGGTTTTTTTTGTTTTTTTTTTGTTTTTAAAAGGTTTTATTCAACATATCCTGCCGACTAGGCTCATACAATTCTAATCAACGTTCAATTATCGTTTCCCTCTTTATTTTATATTTTTTTTGTATTTTCGGTTTTTCTCTTTCATCACATCCCTCCTGAACTAACAGGTTTCATACGAAGCTTACAATTATTATGGAGATATTAAGTCACAATCATAATTCATCAAGTGTTACATCATATATCTTCTGTCTCTGCGATTTTACACCTGTTATTCCTCCAGTTCACATATGAGTTGGTTCCAGAGATTTGTGTTCTTCTTCCCTTTACCTTGAGCAACATTATTATACTCCAGAATCCTAAGATGCATTTTAGCTTCGTTGACAAAGGCTTTAAAAACCATTGCATTTTCATGGAATATTCTCTGTCTGTATATATACCACTTTAGTGCAGTAAACAACCAATTAATAAAATCTCTTTGAGGACTTTTACCACTATATCCAAGGAGGGAATCAGCTGTTTATAGTACGCCCCCGCCGATCCTTAAACGTCTTTAAGCTTCATTCTGCTTCATTAAAGATGCATTCTTAGTAACAAATATATTTCGGGGAGCCGCCGAAATCCTTTCCTACAGTGATTTCTCTTATTATCACTCACCGGTGACCGTAAAAAAACATATAATATCAGCAGAATATTGATAGATTCAGTCCGATAAGTCATAATATGAGTACATTTGGTAAGGGTTTGTCTTGCTGGAAATACAGCTTTAATTTGCTCACTGCATTATTTAAGTTTCTTAAATTCATATGCATGTGCCCAGTTTCGCACTGACTGAAATGCCATCTCTAGGGTGAAGTCTCCAGAAAATGTACAATTCACCTTCACCAATCCTCTCAAATAACCCGAATTTCAGACGAAAATAAAGTTAAAAATACAAACTCTAGGTCCAAACCCTCAGATCAGATAAGAATGGTATGTCAGCCTACCTCGCTAATCGGTTTCTTGTCCTAGAACTCGGCGTTTTGATGGGAATATGATGACATTTTGCGGTCTTAATGGAATTATAATGACTCTTTGCGCTTTGAGGCGAGAGGCTTTCCCTTCGATTGAAGGGATTCTTTCAAGTTTGGGCCTAGACTGTACACTTCAACGCATATATTTCGGGGACCGGTCGTGACACATGCAAACTCCCCTATTGGTTTAAAGAGAGAGGATGAATCGAGGGGCTTGTAATTAAATACATATTGGACCATATATATTGGTTTCCAGGGGAACTATTTCAATAAAGATTTGCTGCTAGTTCCATTCACTAGTCTTTTTGTTGTTCGCAAAGAAGAATAAATCTTTGGTATTTATTTTGATTCCTGATAAAGTATTTAGAAGTTGATAGAAAACCTTATATTATTTAAACTCACACCGTGCCCAGTGTGAATATTTCACAGCACCTCACATACAACATGGGTGAAATCATCAGAAAATGTACAATTCGCCTTCAGCAATCCTCTCAAACAACCCAAATTTAAGACAAAAATCAGGTTCAAAATTCAGATCACCATAACCAAACATTGTCTGAATCAAGGCAATATCGAACATACCCAGATATACCTAGTATTGGCCATTTTTCAGCCCAATTTAGCAGCATTTCCTAAATGTGTAGAACCGCCAATTGTACATTGTCTGAAAATCTGACCCACATGGGCCTATACTACTGACGGAAGGTAGTAGTACACAATCTGCTTTTTCATTCCGATTTGCAATAAAAACATCTCATCTGTTGAACAAAGTGTGGTTCCAAATACTTCCCCATCCACCATGGCGGCCATATTGTTGAATCAAAGTCTACAACAGCTCCCCCTGCCGCCCTATTGCTTCTTTATTTGTTCCTCACTTTTTCATCATAGTAAATCAATATGGCGGCGCCCATTGGCGCGCACAGAGCAGTCCCGCACTTAATGTTAGAACAGAGAGCAGTCCCGCATTTAATGTGTTCGCCAATGCTGGTTGGTCTGTTTGTGAAGTGCCAAATATGAGCGTTGGGAGGCGCTTGAGAGGAGCTTTGATTGGCTGATCTCTGAGGTTGTTGCACAACTTATTACGGCTTGGGGGTGTTGGTGGGGGGTGGGATGGGGGAGGGGGGTAACAGGAGTGGTAGAGAGTGTGGGGGGGGGGGGGGGTAGGAGAGGGGGATGGATTGGTGTGAAGTGGGTGTCTGGTAAAGAGCTGTGGATATCAACTGTTCAAAGTAAATGACGCCATTTTGAATACACTGCCATTTGGACACATTCACACAGGACCCGACCAGACGGGACCCAGTTGATTATTAACAGTGTATATAACTTTTATTTCCTAAGAAATAGGTTTACAGTTTCTGCTATAAGCAGTTCTTCCAACTGTTCCTCATGAACATACAAAATATACAGTTACAACTAGATTCATAATACAGAAAATAGCTAATTAGGCACATAGCAGAAAAGTCTGCTCTTCCCAAGTATTCCACCTTACTGGGGTAGTTTCAATAGCACATCAATGTGGCGAGAACGCTTTATATGCGAGGAAGGCAATAATCTATCTTGACATGGTCAGGGATAGGTATAGTACATTATATACAATAATAATACTCACTCATGGAGTGGTAAACACCATTTATTCAGATTTATTTAATCCCTTTATCCCCAGCTCTAGGTTGGGATATTATAGGTTCAATTAATACCATCCCATGTCTCCTGAAGATAGACTGTTCTGGCAAACGTTCTAAATTCCTGTCTAGCATTTAAATCCTCTAATTTCCATATTATTCCAGTAGTAGGGTATTTGATACAATAGGGACTTTCTTACTTTTTCAGAATGAGGGGTAGTAATATTTAATTCTAAAAACTAAGACTAACAAAACTATGACTTTGTTACTTCAGCAAATATTTGTGAATTTCACCCATTAGTTTCCCTGGTCTGGTTGACTTAATGTTTGTTTAAGAGTCATAGTGTCGGAAAGTGTACAATCAGCAGCACTACACATTTAGTAAATTCTGCTAAATTAGGCTGAAAAATGATAAATACTAACTACATCTGAGTATACCTGGTATTACATTGATTAAAACAATCTATACAATTATGTCAAACTGAATCTTGAACCTCATGTTTCTCTTAAATTTGGGAAATTTGAGAGGATTTGGTGAAGGAGAATTGTACATTTGTGACCCGCCAAGCAGAAAGGGACCTTCCCGCGGGAGTTATAGTTCCTGGTATTCCCGCTAGGAGTCACATCATATTCATGACGTCACTGTCAGAAATGTTTATATTAGTAATTCTGAGAGGGAGGTAACATTGAAAGTCCTCTCACTAATTGTTGGAGTATCAACAAAATTCTTTCACTTTTATGATGCTCATTTCCCCTTCTGTACACCCCTGTCATTTAAAAAAAATTTTGTTTAATATTAATTTTTTGTACATGTGATATGTCACAGGAAAATGAGTCACTCCCCCAACCTATTTGAGATCATCTACTGAAAACTGACATAACTTTACAAAAAAGCCCATATCTCGGCAAATTCTGGAAATTTTCAACTATTTTTTGGGGGTTATCGACTCAAGAGGACATGCAGATTCAGAATCTATAATAAACCCAAATTCGAAAATTTTGCCCTGGAGTCCCCTTTCTGCTTGGCTGGTCACATTTTCTGACGGCCTGACCCATTATCTTCACATTGATTAAGTCTAGCTGTACTAACGAGACCTGATACTTTAATGGAACAACTGAGTCTAAGCACGGGCCCTGATTAATGGGAGAGACAGCCCGAGAGAACATAACTCACTACTCTACTCTAATATAAAGTCTGGCATTTGTTTTAGACTATCAACTTTAGTAGCTTAGTTTCACAGATAAAGCATAAACAACTTTGAGACTAGGATACTGAGACTAGGATCCTAGTTGGCTGTTAAATGTTGGAAACAGAAAGATAATCAACTTTAGTATCTTACCTTTGAATATAAACTACAAGAACTGCAGGCATAGTAGGGTGAAATCTTCAGAAAATGTACAATTCACCTTCACCAATCCTCTCAAATAACGCAAATTTAAGACGAAAATTAGGTTCAAAATACAGTTCAACATAACCAGACAGATCTATTGAATAAATACAATAGAGAATACACTCAGATACACCTAGTATTTATCAATTTTCACTCGAATTTAGCAGACTTTGATAATTGTGTAGAATTGTAGATTGTGCATTTTCTTAAAATCTGAACCCTATAGTGGGAAGATGAACCACTAGACCACAACTAGAGGGGTCAGATTTTCAGAAAGTGTACAATTGGCAGATCTACACATTTAGTAAATTCTGCTAAATTAGGCTGCAATTTGGTCAATACTTGGTAAATTCAACATTGCATTGATTCTAGCAATCTGTTTGGTTAGGTTGAACTGTATTTTGAACTTTATTTTCGTCTGAAATTTGGGTTATTTGAGAGGGTTTGTAAACTTGAATTGTACATTTTCTGGAAATCTGACCGAGCTATAGCCTGGTAGAATATGGCAAGCATCCATAAAAGTCCTCTCAAATAACCCAAATTTAAGACAAAAACAAGCTTCAAAATGCAGTTTAACATAACAGAACTGATACTTTAAATCAATGTGATACCAAATATACTCAGATATACCATGTATTCATCATTTTTCAGCAAAGTTTAGCAGAATTTCCTAAATGTGTAGAGCTGCCAATTGTACATTTTCTGGAAATCTGACCCAACTATATATAGCCTGGTAGAATATGGCAACCATGCATAAAAGTGGTGTTATTCCTAGAAAGACTCATGTCTCTGAGCTGAAGCATATTCGTGGCAGTAAGGCGGGATGTTTATGTGCCGCTATAAAGTAGGGGAAGACTGAGGGAGGACTACATGGCAGGGATGTCTTTACTGCGCTGTTATCTGTCGTTCCTCGCCCCAGCGGACACCACCTCTCACCCCGACACATCAACTCCCCGTCCCCACCTCCTCCTGCCCCCGGGCCTATACGTCTAGGGTGGAATAGATCTCATGCTAATAATACTGCCTATTATTGAGGGTGAAATCGTCAGAAAATGTACAATTTGGCTTCGCTAATCCTCTCAAATAACCTCAAATTTAAGACAGAAATTAGGTTCGAAATTCAGTTCAACGTGACCAGACAGATTGTTTGAATCAAGGCAATACCAAATACTCAGATGTAGCTAGTGTTGACGATTTTTCAGCCTAATTTAGTAGAATTGAGTTAAAGTGATGATCTGCCAAAAAATCTGGCACATTTCAGCTGCATTCCCTGATAAATCCCTACAAATATTGTCAATATGAAATTATTGGGATTATAAAAATAGTTTCTGTTAGTTTAAGAGAACAGCGTTCATTATGTACTTTATTTCTGGTGTGCCTGGACAAACTGTTGAAACAGGGGACATTAAACATTTTCCATGACTTTGTATTTTAAAAATGGAAATAAAAAACTACTACAATTTACACAAAACTATTAGAAATGGTGTAGACAATACGCAGTGTTACACCCTGCCCACACACAGCCGATTTGCCTCCCGATTTGGGTCTCCCGAATGAATCCTATCATTTTATTTCCAATCCTGGTTTATGTTATTTCAAAAACATAATCCCGGATTTGAAATTAAATCATATGATTCATCGGGATACCAATATTGGGGGGAAATCGGGGGCAAATCGGCTGTGTGTGAGCAGGGTCTTAAACAGAATGAATAGAATTAAAATTAATCAGAAAATCTATCATTTAAAATGGCAGTTGAAGGTCAGTCTGGGAGACCTGCTTAATAAACTCTTGTCAGCCATCACTCATTCAAGCCTTTTCGTGCTTACCAAACCTAATCTATTTATATTACAATTTCAATATATGAATAAATAGGAATTCGATACACTTCCACACAAATACATTGGGGATTAGATATTTATAATATTTTGAGTTATTTTGACGATAGGAATTTGATAAATAATGAAATAATGGCTGAGTGTTTTGATGTAAATGTTGATGTAAATAGATAAATCCAATATCATATATATAAAGCTCAAGAAGGTTTTTTTGTCTGTTATGTTCTTGGAATATGTGACGTTAACAACCGTTTTTTTTGTCTGTACAGTTCCGTTGTCCCTTTCCGGAGGACATTATATGTGGTTTCTGAATTATCTGGGATGAAAATGTGATTTTGAGGTCTTTTTTGTTAGCTCGTTTGAACGAGCTAACTACTATAATTACTTTGCCTCTCGGACCTTGTCCCGGCAATTGTGCCACTTGCCGGCCTGCCCTGCCTCCTCCTCCAGCCCTCCTCACCTTCCAATTTACGTGCTCAAATTCCCGATTTCCAGACTGGCGCCTCACCAGCTCCTCCTCCTCTCCTCCTCCTCTCCTCCTCCCCGCTCTCTCCCTCTCCCTCTCGCTCCTCCTCGCTCTCTCCCTCCCCCTCGCTCTCCCTCTCGCTCTCGCTGTCCCTCTCGCTCTCCCTCTCGCTCTCAGGATGCCCGTGGTGACCCGCGTCATCCCGAGTGGTGGCGCTTGGGAGAGCCCACCACTGCTACCAACCCAATACAGCTATCTGCCTGAGGTTCTTATATAGTCACCTATGCTGATCCAATGAAAGAAATGGTGTCTCTACTTTTCTCGGATATATGATATTTAAACTTAAAATATTACATGTATTCAAATATAACATACATAAATACATATTGTGTAACATGAACATAGCATAAATGTGGCATAACTACTGGTAAATCGGACATTTTTGGCTGAATCGAAATCATAATTCTGTATAAAGTAGTCGTTAGCCATCAACGCCCTCTATAGGGAACGGCTGGTGACCTAACAAACCGGAAGAGCAAATTTTGACGCGCATGCGCGAATCGATTTCTACCGTATATCACTGGTCGGGCCAGATCATTGAAATAAACTCTGAATTATGAACGTTTCGAAGACTTTTGACAATAATCATTTATTGGATTGCTTCTATACATGTTTTACTTAGAGTTTGAAATACTTATTTCCTTTCGATAATGCGATTTTAAGCGTTTTTAAGGGAATCTCCGTGGTGATGTTTGTTGCCGTTGCCGGCCATAGCATACTACTACTAGCGATTCCACTCGTGTCAACATTTGATGCGTTTTTTAGAACAAACCAATGATTTTACACAATAATCCTTGCATATGAGGTTGAAAACAAGGTTAGATTAAACGTTCAGGCATTTATATTCAGTCGTTTGTTAATCATTACGGCTTTCGTAGTATGCACGAGCATAGGCCGGGGCTCTAATGACTCAGTGGACATAAGGGTCCGCCAGCACGAAGGTCCATCGTGCCGGCGAGAAGGCCCACCACCGCGTGTACAGCGAGAAGCCCCGGCAACACAATCGCCTAACCGTAGGTAGAAACGCGCATGCGCATGGGCCAAAGCAAACAAACATGGCATCAGAAGCATGGTTCCGAAGAGTTGGAGGTGGTGAAATCGTGATATTTCCACCGAAAGGAATATCGCCACACGTTAATATGTTCATAAACTATTGTTGGGATAGTATTTGAAGTCGACATGGCTCATTTACGCAGATTATACAGATATTATTGTGTCAGCGACCAGAAACAGATCGGAAACATGGTGCAGCATGTGCGATCGGTGAAATCGTAATAAAAAGGTTGGTTAGATTTAATTTGACAAGTCGTTGGTTAATCATTACACGGCTAATCGCAAGCAGCGGAACCTTACAAAAACGGTGATGAAATCAACTGCGTAATTCTGTTAGAAAATGAACAACTATGGTTGAAATCGCTAGAAATCTGCTAATGTATAGGCTATAGTATCACTCAAGGTTGGTTAGATTTAATTCGATGCTTCATTTCATTCGATGTCCAAGCCTATGTCAGTTCTGTTTGCCTAGAGAACGTCTGCACATATATCAATACACTTTCTAGCCTCTTTCTTAAGCTGGTCGAACTGACAGCAACAGGCTTGTGTGTGTGCATGCTTGAAATCAACTACGTAATTCTGTTAGGAACATCATGTTAAAAAATGAACAAGTATGGTTGGAATCATGAGAAATCTGCTAATATATAGGCTAGTATCACTCAATATGAACTCTTATGAGCCTCGTTGAATGATATGTCATGTTGATTTGTCTATACATGAACTTAGAATCTGTAATATTGTGTAATTATTGCAAGGTTCGATTCACATAATTGTCACTTGTTCCGGACATGTAATTTTAAATGGCCATACTCATAATTATATTTGACGAGCTAACATTATCTTTCGTCAGAAGATGTCACTTGTTTAATCAGGATCTTTACACTCTATTTATGGGAAAGTCCCTGTTGGGAACTAGAAGAGATTGAGGTCATGCCTTTATGTCCCATTGTCCTTGGCAACTTGGGATTCCTTAGCAACGCATCCTGCGAGAGTCCCTCGCAACAGGAAAGAGAGGGAGAGAGATGGGAGGGGGAGAGCGAGGATAAAGAGACGGGGAGGTGAGGGGAGAAGCAGAGGGAAAGGGTGGGAGAAATCAGATTAGGAGAAGGAGAATAGGGCGCGTAAGTAGTCCACCGCGGCGATTTTTTGAGTCACGCTACTGTAGCAGTTTCATGACGTCATGTGGACATGTCGCGGGAAAGTCCCATAGCCCCAACGTTACCGCGGTATTAAATCTCTGTTATTTCAACGATCATATAGTTTTATGAGTTCTAACTTACATATATCCATCTTTAGAGGCAAACGATTTCAACTATAGCCTCCATAATCGTTATACCTTTACTGGGGCGATGTAAAGAGTGATTATTTATCGCTGCAATGCTAACCCTATGGGGATTGTTTACTTCCGGTCCACACATCGGTACAACTGCGCGACTAATTTTCGTTAATTCGCGCCCCGCCGCCATGACACTTACGCACTCTATAGGATAGAGAGAAGAGGGGGAGGGGGAGAGAAAGACAGGAAGGAGATGGAGGGAAAGGGAAGGAGAGAACGAAAGAAGGGGAGGGACAGGGTGGGGGAAATCAGTTAGGGTGAGGGACAAGAGGATAGAGTGAGAAGAGGGGGAGAGAGAATAGGGCAGGAGAGAGGAGAAGGTGAGTAGGGACAGAGAGAGAGGGGGGGGGAGGAGACGGGTACTTTGCTAGTATATGTGGGTCAGATTTTCAGAAAATGTACAATTCAACTTCGCCAATCCACTGAAATAACCCAGATTTCAGACGAAAATAAAGTTCAAAATACAGTTCAACCTAACCAAACAGATTGCTAGAATCAATGCAATGCCAAATATACTCGAATTTACCTAGTATTGACCGAATTGCAGCCTAATTTAGCAGACTTTACTAAATGTGTACAGCTGCCAATTGTACATTTTCTGAAAATCTGACCCATATGTATAAGATGGTGTGGAGAAACGATGGTGTTAAGCAGAAGGAGGTGTGGAAGGTGTATTAGAGAGAGACTAATCACAGAGTCTAACTCAACTGTACCAGTCTCTAACCTCACATTCCCCTCAGCCTCTGCTAATGTTGGCGCCTAATCCCTGCCCGCGTGACAACTATACAGATAGTGCGCCTCTAGCGGCAGATTTACATGGGTCAGATTTTCAGAAAATGTACAATTCAACTTCACCGATCCTCTCAACAAACCCAAATTTCAGACGAAAATAAAGTTCAACCAAACACATTGCTAGAATCAATGCAATGCCAAATATACTCGAGTTTACCTAGTATTGGCCAAACTGCAGCCTAATTTAGCAGACTTTACTAAATGTGTACAGCTGTCAATTGTACATTTTCTGAAAATCTGACACACATACGTCTTCACATCGCCCGTCTCCTATAGGGCTGGGGGGAAAGGGCTAGTGGGGGTATCTCCTTTATCTCTATCTGTCTCTCCCTTCCTCTCTCTCGTCCCTCTCTCCTTCTTCTCTCTCTCTCCCCACCTCTCTCTCTCTCTCTCTCTGTATGTCTCTCCCCTCTCTCCTTTCTCTTTCTCTCCCTCTCTCTCTTTCTCTCCCCTCTCCTTCTCTCTTCCTTTCTTTCTCTTCCCCTCTCCCTCTCTCTCTTTCTCCCTCTCTTCCTCCCTCTCTCTCTTTCTCTTCTCTCTTTGTCTCCTCTCCCTCTCTCTCTCCTCTGTCTGTCGGTCTGTCTCTCTATTTCCCTCTCTGTCTCTTGCTAACTCCATCCTTGCTTGTCTCTCTATCCGTCCTTTCTCCGTTAGTTCCTCCCCTCTCTTTATCTCCACTCTATTCATCCAATTCATACCTTCTCACTCCTTTCTCTCTATCCCCCTCTTCTCTATCCGACTCCTCTCTATACCACTCCTTTCTAATCCCCCTCCTTTCCTCTATATTCTCTCTATCTACCCCCTCTCTCTCCTTTACCCCTTTCTCTATTCTCCCTCTCTATCTACCCCCCTCCTAATTCTCCCCTACCCCGTCCTATTCCCGCTCTCTATCTCTCTATCCCCCTCTCTATCTACCCCCTATTCCTCCCCTACCCCGTCCTATTCCCGCTCTCTATCTCTCTATCCCCCTCTCTATCTACCCCCTATTCCTCCCCTACCCCGTCCTATTCCCGCTCTCTATCTCTCTATCCCCCTCTCTATCTACCCCCTATTCCTCCCCTACCCCGTCCTATTCCCGCTCTCTATCTCTCTATCCCCCTCTCTATCTACCCCCTATTCCTCCCCTACCCCGTCCTTATTCCCGCTCTCTATCTCTCTATCCCCCTCTATCTACCCCCTATTCCTCCCCTACCCCGTCCTATTCCCGCTCTCTATCTCTCTATCCCCCTCTCTATCTACCCCCTATTCCTCCCCTACCCCGTCCTTATTCCCGCTCTCCACCTCTCTATCCCCCTCTCTATCTACCCCCTATTCCTCCCCTACCCTGTCCTATTCCCGCTCTCTATCTCTCTATCCCCCTCTCTATCTACCCCCTATTCCTCCCCTACCCCGTCCTATTCCCGCTCTCTATCTCTCTATCCCCCTCTCTATCTACCCCCTATTCCTCCCCTACCCCGTCCTATTCCCGCTCTCTATCTCTCTATCCCCCTCTCTATCTACCCCCTATTCCTCCCCTACCCCGTCCTATTCCCGCTCTCTATCTCTCTATCCCCCTCTCTATCTACCCCCTATTCCTCCCCTACCCCGTCCTATTCCCGCTCTCTATCTCTCTATCCCCCTCTCTATCTACCCCCTATTCCTCCCCTACCCCGTCCTATTCCCGCTCTCTATCTCTCTATCCCCCTCTCTATCTACCCCCTATTCCTCCCCTACCCCGTCCTATTCCCTCTCTGCCTATATACTGCTGTCATCTGCAGGTAAGATTGAATTGTTGGATTAGAGCAGACCTAATCTGCGCCGCTGCCTGATTATATATTGAGAGAAGACACAGGCAATGACGGTCCGCAATAGAGCAGTTGTACTCTACCCACCTCACTAGTGCAGTCTAGGCTCAGAGTTGAGGAAGTCCCTCAAAACTGAGGGAAAGCCTCCATCTCCAAACCACAAAATGCCATTAAAATCCCATTAGGATGCATACTCCAGGCAATGACGACCCGCAATAGAGTAGTTGTGCTCTACCCACCTCACTAGTGCAGTCTAGGCTCAGAGTTGAGGAAGTCCCTCAAAACTGAGGGAAAGCCTCCATCTCCAAACCACAAAATGCCATTAAAATCCCATTAGGATGCATACTCCAGGCAATGACGACCCGCAATAGAGTAGTTGTGCTCTACCCACCTCACTAGTGCAGTCTAGGCTCAGAGTTGAGGAAGTCCCTCAAAACTCAGGGAAAGCCTCCCACCCCAAACCGCAAAATGCCATTAAAATCCCATTAGGATGCATACTCCAGGCAATGACGGCCTGCGATAGAGCAGTTGTACTCTACCCACCTCACTAGTGCAGTCAAGGCTCAGATCTAGAGATCTAGAGATCTTGAGAGAGTCCCTCCAAACTGATAAGGAACAGAAGAGTGGCTATTACAATTCCCCTATAGTGGTGAGAAATAAGGAACAAAAGAGTGGCTATAACAGCCTCCCTATAGCGGTGAGAAATAAGGAACAAAAGAGTGGCTATTACAACCTCCCTATAGGGATGAGAAATAAGGAACAAAAGAATGGCTATTACAACCTCCCTATAGGGATGAGAAATAAGGAACAAAAGAGTGGCTATTACAACCACCCTATAGCAGTGAGAAATAAGGAACATAAGAGTGGCTATAACAACCTCCCTATAGCGGTGAGAAATAAGGAACAAAAGAGAGATAATTGAAAAAAAGGGAGCAGTGCCAGCGCTGAAATATAGACTCTAACACTGACTGCGAGATGGCGCTCGCAATCAACAGAGAAATGGCGGTGAGTGATTGGCTGAAAGGGCACCACGTGACCCGGAACCGGAAGGAGGATTGTCAAGATTGGGCGTGCGCGGGAAGGATGATGGACTACCTGTGGTGCCGGCTAGTGCAAATATTCCAGACCGTTCTTTCAGAGGAAGAGAAAATATGGTTCCTTCTGCACCAGATTAGGTCTGAAGATAAATACTTTACCCGCTATAAATATTTCTCAAGATGATTTTTCTCTTATTGTGGCAGATGGATGTTCCCCTTCTATGGCTACTGCTGGATATAGAGTCTTCTCTTTACACCCTAGCATATTTGTGATAAGGGTCAGATTTTCAGAAAATGTACAATTCACCTTCACCAATCTTCTCAAATAACCCACATTTCAGACTAAAATACAGTTCAAAATACAGTTCAACCTAACCAAACAGATTGCTAGAATCAATACAATGCCGAATATACTCGAATTTACCTAGTATTGACCAAATCGCAGCCTAATTTAGTACTAAATATGTACAGCTGCCAATTGTACATTTTCTGAAAACCTGACCCATGTATTTCAGGAAAATGAGTCACAAGTCGCAAAATAGATATTTTTCAAAGTGATTTATTCACATGATCTATTCATAGGAATGGTTTCATCTTTAAGGTGTTTGTTCCTTGAAGTCGCATACATACATGTACCAAGTTTCAAGACTGTGTAGTAAATATATCCATGCATTTCTAAGGTCATTCTATGGAGTATATTTAGCTACTTTACTAGTAATTGTCCACCCAGAAATATTGCAAACTTTCTTTTCGAAAATAAAAATATCAAACTTAAATATAGAAATATTATTAAATGTCCTAATGTTAGCTTTCATTGGAATCCCCTTGATCTCATCTTTTCAAATATGATGATATATATAGAGAGAATGGGACGAGCCGGCAATAATCGAAAATTTATTGGACGAGATTCGTCCACATAAGCACGATGCCGTAAGGCAGAGTGCTTATGGGATTGCGATACCCTACATGTATATAAACATAGACAGCTATGGGTCAGATTGTCAGAAAATGTACAATTGACCGTCAGCAATCCTCTCAAATAACCCAAATTTAAGAAGAAAATCAGTTTCAAAATACAGTTCAACATAACCAGACAGATTTATTAAATGAATACAGTACAGAATACACTCAGATATACCTAGTATTTATCATTTTTCACTCTAATTTAGCAGAATTTGATAGATGTGTAGAACTGTGGATTGTGCATTTTCTGAAAATCTGACCCATACACATGACCCTTGATAACCCTTTGGGCGTGCACAGGACAGAAGGTGAAATGACTCTTTGGCAAGTCGCTAATGTGATGTGAATGGGTCAGATTTTCAGAAAATGTACAATTGGCAGCTCTACACATTTAGTAAACTGCTAAATTTGGATGAAAAATGATGAATACCGTGTATATCTGAGTATATTTGGTATCGTATTGATTTAAGGTATCAGTTCTGTTATGTTAGACTGCATTTTGAAGCTCATTTTTGTCTTAAATGTGGGTTATTTGAGAGGATTGAATAGACTCTGTAGGGGAGGGGCTGTGTGTAGGGGGAGGGGACTGTGTGTGTAGGGGAGGGGCTGTGTGTGTAGGGGAGGGGCTGTGTGTGTAGGGGAGGGGCTGTGTGTGTAGGGGAGGGGCTGTGTGTGTAGGGGAGGGGCTGTGTGTGTAGGGCGGGGGCTGTGTGTGTAGGGGAGGGGCTGTGTGTGTAGGGGAGGGGCTGTGTGTGTAGGGGAGGGGCTGTGTGTGTAGGGGAGGGGCTGTGTGTGTAGGGGAGGGGCTGTGTGTGTAGGGGAGGGGCTGTGTGTGTATGGGAGGGGCTGTGTGTGTAGGGGGGGCTGTGTGTGTATGGGAGGGGCTGTGTGTAGGGGGAGGGGCTGTGTGTGTATGGGAGGGGCTGTGTGTAGGGGGAGGGGCTGTGTGTGGGTGGGCGGGGGCTGTGTGTGTAGGGGGGGGCTGTGGGTGTATGGGAGGGGCTGTGGGTGGGTAGGGGCTGTGGCTGGGTGGGTGGGTGTTAGAGAGACAGTGAGGCCCATCCCCAGATTGTGTCTGTACAAACTTTTGTCTAGAGTATAAAGGAATATGAAACATCATACAACAATAGATGGTAGTATACTACCCCAGGAGTTAGTGGAAGACCAGTTATAGGAACTGCACTAAACAGCCTGGTAAAACATCATACAACAATAGATGGTAGTATACTACCCCAGGAGTTAGTGGAAGGCCAGCTATAGGAGCTGAACTAAACAGCTTGGTAAAACATCATACAATAGATGGTAGTATACTACCCCAGGAGTTAGTGGAAGACCAGCTATAGGAGCTGAACTAAACACCCTGGTAAAACATCATACAGCAATAGATGGTAGTATACTACCCCAGGAGTTAGTGGAAGACCAGCTATAGGAACTGCACTAAACAGCCTGGTAAAACATCACACAACAATAGATGGTAGTATACTACGCCAGGAGTTAGTGGAAGACCAGCTATAGGAACTGCACTAAACACCCTGGTAAAACATCATACAGCAATAGATGGTAGTATACTACCCCAGGAGTTAGTGGAAGACCAGCTATAGGAACTGCACTAAACACCCTGGTAAAACGATTGAGCATTTTTTCCTCTCAGCAACAGTACAGTATAGTGACTGCACCAGCCCAGTGCCCAGTAGTATAGGGACCAGCCCAGTGCCCAGTAGTATAGGGACCAGCCCAGTGCCCAGTAGTATAGGGACCAGCCCAGTGCCCAGTAGTATAGGGACCAGCCCAGTGCCCAGTAGTATAGGGACCAGCCCAGTGCCCAGTAGTATAGGGACCGGCCCAGTGCCCAGTACTATAGGGACCAGCCCAGTGCTCAGTAGTATAGGGACCAGCCCAGTGCCCAGTAGTATAGGGACCAGCCCAGTGCCCAGTAGTATAGGGACCAGCCCAGTGCCCAGTAGTATAGGGACCAGCCCAGTGCCCAGTAGTATAGGGACCAGCCCAGTGCCCAGTAGTATAGGGACCAGCCCAGTGCCCAGTAGTATAGGGACCAGCCCAGTGCCCAGTAGTATAGGGACCAGTGCCCAGTAGTATAGGGACCAGCCCAGTGCCCAGTAGTATAGGGACCAGCCCAGTGCCCAGTAGTATAGGGACCAGCCCAGTGCCCAGTAGTATAGGGACCAGCCCAGTGCTCAGTAGTATAGGGACCAGCCCAGTGCCCAGTAGTATAGGGACCAGCCCAGTGCCCAGTAGTACAGGGACCAGCCCAGTGCTCAGTAGTATAGGGACCGGCCCAGTGCCCAGTAGTATAGGGACCAGTGCCCAGTAGTATAGGGACCAGCCCAGTGCCCAGTAGTATAGGGAGCAGCCCAGTAGTATAGGGACCAGCCCAGTAGTATAGGGACCAGCCCAGTGCCCAGTAGTATAGGGGCCAGCCCAGTGCCCAGTAGTATAGGGACCAGCCCAGTGCCCAGTAGTATAGGGACCAGCCCAGTGCCCAGTAGTATAGGGACCAGCCCAGTGCCCAGTAGTATAGGCACCAGCCCAGTGCCCAGTAGTATAGGGACCGGCCCAGTGCCCAGTAGTATAGGCACCAGTGCCCAGTGCCCAGTAGTATAGGGACCAGCCCAGTGCCCAGTAGTATAGGGACCAGCCCAGTGCCCAGTAGTATAGGGACCAGCCCAGTGCCCAGTAGTATAGGGACCAGCCCAGTGCCCAGTAGTATAGGGACCGGCCCATTGCCCAGTAGTATAGGGACCAGCCCAGTGCCCAGTAGTATAGGCACCAGCCCAGTAGTATAGGGACCAGCCCATTGCCCAGTAGTATAGGGACCAGCCCAGTGCCCAGTAGTATAGGGACCAGCCCAGTGCCCAGTAGTATAGGGACCAGCCCAGTGCCCAGTAGTATAGGGACCAGCCCAGTGCCCAGTAGTATAGGGACCAGCCCAGTGCCCAGTAGTATAGGCACCAGCCCAGTGCCCAGTAGTATAGGGACCAGCCCAGTGCCCAGTAGTACAGGGACCGGCCCAGTGCCCAGTAGTACAGGGACCAGTAGTATAGGGACCAGCCCAGTGCCCAGTAGTATAGGGACCAGCCCAGTGCCCAGTAGTATAGGGACCAGCCAGTGCCCAGTAGTACAGGGACCAGCCCAGCGCCCAGTAGTACAGGGACCGGCCCAGTGCCCAGTAGTACAGGGACCAGTAGTATAGGGACCAGCCCAGTGCCCAGTAGTATAGGGACCAGCCCAGTGCCCAGTAGTATAGGGACCAGTGCCCAGTGCCCAGTAGTATAGGGACCAGTGCCCAGTAGTATAGGGACCGGCCCAGTGCCCAGTAGTATAGGGACCAGCCCAGTGCCCAGTAGTATAGAGACCAGCCCAGTGCCCAGTAGTATAGGGACCGGCCCAGTGCCCAGTAGTATAGGGACCAGCCCAGTGCCCAGTAGTATAGGGACCAGCCCAGTGCCCAGTAGTATAGGGACCAGTGCCCAGTGCCCAGTAGTATAGGGACCAGCCCAGTGCCCAGTAGTATAGGGACCAGCCCAGTGCCCAGTAGTATAGGGACCAGTGCCCAGTGCCCAGTAGTATAGGGACCAGCCCAGTGCCCAGTAGTATAGGGACCAGCCCAGTAGTATAGCGACCAGCCCAGTGCCCAGTAGTATAGGGACCAGCCCAGTGCCCAGTAGTATAGGGACCAGCCCAGTGCCCAGTAGTATAGGGACCAGTGCCCAGTAGTATAGGGACCGGCCCAGTGCCCAGTAGTATAGGGACCAGCCCAGTGCCCAGTAGTATAGAGACCAGCCCAGTGCCCAGTAGTATAGGGACCGGCCCAGTGCCCAGTAGTATAGGGACCAGCCCAGTGCCCAGTAGTATAGGGACCAGCCCAGTGCCCAGTAGTATAGGGACCAGTGCCCAGTGCCCAGTAGTATAGGGACCAGCCCAGTGCCCAGTAGTATAGGGACCAGCCCAGTGCCCAGTAGTATAGGGCAATGGGACATATTAGCAGGCTCGCACTATACGGGATAGGCACTTTATTGCTAAACCCTTTTCGCCGAGATTGACGGGAGCTTTGTCGTATTTTTATTCCTCTTTTCTGCTATTCATTATATTCAAACAATTACAAATAATTAATAATAAACTAAATCAAAAGATATTTTTCTCGAACTAGAATAAGAGGGGATAGAACAAAACTCTTTTCTCCTGGAGAGAGACAAGAATTAAAAACAAATAAATCAGATGGTTTTAGTTTTGCTCTGTGACTCTGGATCCCGTTTTGTTTTCAAAATTTAAAAAAATGTTCAAGATACCGGGGTGGCATCAATTGGTAGAACAGCCCCGTTAGCAACATTGATGTAAGGGACGGGGAGGTAGACAGATGCGCCAGGACCTCTAATATCCACAAGTTGAGAATCAATAACCGGAGAAACTAGTCATTTTCAGAATTCCTTTTCTGTTTTTGAAAAGGGAAATTAAAAAAGAGTAGATTAGCAAGAGAGGGAAATAAAAAGAGGAAAGTTATGACAAGATATATTCGGATGAATAGTGTTAAAATGGCAGAAAGCAACCAATCCCCTTCCTACTCCTGGGTCAGATTTTCAGAAAATGCACAATCTACAGTTCTATCAAATTATGCTAAATTAGAGTGAAAAATGATAGATACTAGGTATATCTGAGTGTATTCTGTATTGTATTCATTCAATAAACCTATCTGGTTATGTTAAACTGCATTTTGCACCTGATTTTTGTCTTAAATTCGGGTTATTTGAGAGAATTGGTGAAGGCCAATTGTAGATTTTCTGGAGATTTGACCCTCTTATATATAGTGTGAGGTATGGGTAGAGGGTGAGGAGGCCACATCACTCATTAATGCGTAGCGGGCAGTTATGACTAATTAGTGCCCGGTCTATATTGATTCCTGGTATCTGGGGAGTGATCAGTAGGCCTGGGTTATATACGGGCGTACATCATCTATATGGGTCAGATTTTCAGTAAATGTACAATTCGACTTCACCAATCTTCTCAAATATCCCAAATTTCAGACGAAAATAAAGTTCAAAATACAGTTCAACCTAACGAAACACATTACATGGAACACATTACATATCGAATAATCAAGCCAAGTGCAAAATCCCACCACGCGCCTCCCCAAGTCTAACGGTCAGATTTCCAGAAAATGTACAATTCAACTTCGCCAATCTTCTCAAATATCCCAAATTTCAGACGAAAATAAAGTTCAAAATACAGTTCAACCTAGCTAAACAGATTGCTAGAATCAATACAATGCCGAATATACTCGAATTCACCTAACATTGACCAAATTGCAGCCTAATTTAGTAAATGTGTACAGCTGCCAATTGAACATTTTCTGATAATCTGACCCATATGGCAATTAGAGCTATTGGCTTGGGGAGTGGTAGGAGAGGGACTTACTGGTCTAAAACCCAGGTTTCGCACCCAAAGCCTCATACCCTGAAGGAGTAATGTTAACTCCGACACGTGGGTATCTTATTGAATAAACCACCTCAAAGCACTATATGTGATCCGTTTTAGGAAAATAAGTCATAAGTCGCAAAAAAAAGATTTTGAGATATAACCATATTTAGATAGAGGAGAATCAAGCTGATTCCAATGATATTAGACACTAGGAGACCTTATAAGTATTTCTATATTTTATGTTTGATATTTTTTTTTGAAAAAAAAAAGTTTGCAATGTTTCTGGGTGGGTAATTACCAGTAAAGTAACTAAATATACTCCATACGAAGGCCAAACAGAAGGATATATTCAATACAATGTCCTGAAATTTGGTACATACATTTATATGATTATACGTGCTAAACCCTCTAAAAATCAGATCACTTCAATAAAGACATTTTGTAAATAAAACACTGAAAAATATCAATTTTGCGACTTATGACTCATTTTCCTAAAACACATCACATATTATCCTCCTTTTTTTGTACAAGTACATTGAAAACAAAGTTTCTCAGATTCTACAACCTGCAGGTCTTCCTAGTGGTAATCCTCCACTTGTCTTTATTACAGTTTTGGTGTTTTTCATTATATATATATGGGTCAGATTTTCAGAAAATGTACAATTGGCAGCTGTACACATTTAGTAAATTCTGCTAAATTAAGCTGCAATTTGGCCAATACTAGGTAAATCCAAGTATATTCTGCATTGCATTGATTCTACCAATCTGTTTGGTTAGGTTGAACTGTATTTTGAACTTTATTTCTGTCTTAAATCTGGGTTATTTGAGAAGATTGGTGAAGGTGAATTGTACATTTTCTGAAAATCTGACCCATATATAAGTGTTTTTATTTCTCGTATTTTATACAGTTACATGTATTTCTTGGAAAAAGGTCAGTCTCTATCTTTGCAAGCATAGATCTCCCAAGAGTGCCTTTGATTAGCTCTTGATTGTTTCTTATAAGACATCTACTTATTTAGATGCTTATACATAAGTTCTTTTGACTTTGAGATCTGATATTAACACACTATTATAGTTATAAAAATTATCAATTCAAATATTAACTACATAACCTTATTTCAACAATGTTCATGTTTAAATAGATTTTAACCGTTATAACTTTGAATATTTGCACTCAAAGGTTTGGGGATAAAATGGAGGACTTAGACATGAGCTTGGGTCTGGTCACGGTTCCCCCCTGCATGTCTCGACCCAAGTACAAACCTCCATCGTGCCATTTGGTAGAAATATGGGTGAGGGGAACAGAAGATGTCCAATCCTCTCAAATTACCCAGTTTTAAAACAGAAACTATACTTTAAAAAACGAAAACAAAATATTTTTAAAAAACAAAAACTAAATATTTTTAAAAACAAAAACATAACCGAAAAATTCTTTTGAAACAACACAATAACCAATGTTATCACACCTACCTACCAGTATTCATAGATTTTCAGCCTTATTTAGTCTTAAATCTGCCAATTGTACAATTCTAGGCAACCCGACCCATCAGTTGAGAGCAGACATACAGACAAGTGGGTCAGATTCTCAGAAAATGCACAATCTACAGTTATACACATCTCTCAAATTCTGCTAAATCAGAGTGAAAAATGATAAAAAATGAGTATATCTTACTATATTCTGTATTGTATTCATTCAATAAATCTGGTTATGTTGAACTGTATTTTAAAGCTGATTTTCGTCTTAAATCTGGGTTAATTGAGGGGATTGGTGAAGACCAATTGTGATCTGTTTTAGAAAAATGAGTCATAAGTCGGAAAATATGGATTTTGAGATACCACCATATTTGAAAAGAGGAGATCATGCTGATTCCAATTATAGTAAACACTATGAATAGAATAGATAATACAGACAAATTGGGCAGACGGCAGCACAAATTTGTAATTGCAGGAGTAATAACCAGCGCAAATGATGGACCAGGCTGGTAGGAGGGTAGACTAGTGGGATAACGAGTGTGTATGGGACATTAATCCTGGCTCTAATAAGGCTGGTAACAATGGGGGATCTATATCTCATGTAGGATAAGCGGAATGAGTGACCACCATTAAACCATGATATATGGGTCTGGACGTCAGAAAATGTACAATTTGTCTTCTGCAATCCTCTCAAATATCCCTAATTTAAGATAATAATTAAGTTCAAAGACAGTTTCACATAACCAAACTGTTTTTTTGAATCAACGCAATACAAAATATGCTCAGATATAACTAGTACTAAATCATTTCGTTAAAAGTCATTTGACCAAAGGTTTGATATTTGTAAGAGCCGCCGGAATCATTTATTATCGCTCACCGGCGGTTGTTTTCTCTTGAACGATAAATAATAAATACCTTTTTCGATGTAGAATGGGGGATCTATATCTCATGTAGGATAAGCGGAATGAGTGACCACCAACCATTAAACCATGATTTATGGGTCTGGACGTCAGAAAATGTACAATCTGTCTTCTCAAATGTGATGTGTTACAGTCCGGAAAATGAGTCACAAGTCGCAAAATTGATATTTTTCTAAGTGATTTATTCACAAGATCTTCATTTTTGGTGCGTCTAGGCCTTGAGGTTGTACTAATACATATATAATACCTTTAAATCACTGTGATACCAAATATTCTCAGATATACCTGGTATTCATCATTTTTCACCCTCATTTAGCAGATCTTCCTAAATGTGTAGAGCTGCCAATTCTACATTTTCTGACGATCTGTTAAAAGTAAAAAAAAAAAGTAAAAATAACGTCGGCCAAGAACTACTTTTTGTTCCATTCTTTTCAAACCCATCGCTTTCAAATCCAAACGTCATTTGAGTAAAGGTTTAGTACTTGGAGGTACCGCTGGAATCTTGATGACTTCACTTATTATCGCTCACCGGCGCTTGTTTTTCCGCGGCCGATTCACCTTCAAATTCTTGTATTAACATATAACAGCAACAGACTATTCATGAATTCAATCAACACATGAGTAAATTTTGTAGGATTCCTTACATTTCCTGGATTTCCTGAATAGTTGGGAATGCACCTTTAAATGAAAAAAAAATATTTGATTTTCGATTCCTGAATTATGAAATAATATGGAATAACCGTTGGTACATTTAGTCGGAATCACTTCAACATCAACCTTATGAAAACTGCTGTGGTCTGGTTTTAGTGTTCAATCAACTGAAAAAAAAAGTAAATCCACACCAATCATCTGGATCGGGCAATAAATATTTCAATACACAAACGCCCGAGTATAAAACCCACAACCATTCATCACTATCCAACAATTATCACCATCAGAAAAGCCATTTTTTGCCTTCTGCACAATCTCTTGAAGAGGAGTTCTTGAGGGGTTGATGTATGGGGGGAGTACAAGGCTGGAACTCTTGTGTGTGTATAAATAATCATGATTTATTCCTAGTGTCAAACCCTGCATTGGCTCAATTCTGGGCTAATGCTCCTGTTCTTGGGTTTGATCGATCATCTCTTGGGTTAGTCTTAAAGGGGTGGGGCGGGGCACTCTGTACATGTATAGGGGTGGGGTCGGGTGCTCTGTACACATGTGGGGGTAGGGTACTTCGTATTACAAATATAGTTCAGTCTAGGCCCGAAGATGAGAGTCCCTTCAGACGGAGGGAAAGCCTCTTGCCTCAAACCAGTGCCATTATAAATCCATTAAGACCGCAACATGTCACTATAATCCCATTAGAACCTAAAAGAACCACAGGTTTTCATACAAAGTGCCCCTCTTGTGCTTGCCCAATACCAGCTAATCTAAGCTTTCAGACATGCGCACTGCAGAGGTACCTGACTGCGCATGTGCAACCGGAAGGAGGGACGCCAGTACTGGGGTAAAGCTGGGTTTAATGGCGGCCAAATGTTAATAATTCATGATTAAACCTGGAATAGGGTGTAGTTCTAGGGTGGGGGAGGCTCAGGGCTAGCCTACTCTTGAGGGGTGATGGGCTAGCCTACTCTGGTGGTTGGGGGGGGGGGAGCAATCAGCAACTGTAATTGTATTGATATGATTAAGAAAAACTGCTTTAAAAATCAGCTTATGACCACTTGTTGCTAATTTACTCAGATTGTTTCACATGGGATTTTTCGAAAGAACTACGTGGATGTTGGGATATGAGAATATATGATCCACACTATATTAATTGTGGATTTACAACATTCAAGGCTCTGCACAAAGGTATAAAAGGGTTTTTACTGGCTGCATGTACAGGGCCCTATAACTTGATGGCTTACATAGATCTCAAGTGATGTTACCTGGGTATTGATTTCCCCAAAATAATATTTTCAAGGAAGTGATTTTGAAGCTATTGCAATGCTATTCCATTTGGAAGATTGCACATGCTTCAACCCACTTATGGCAGCCTACTTACTGCAGCTGGGTTTTATGACATAGTGGGCTGATGCAATGTCCAATCACAGTGTTCCCACGCTCTCACTGCTGCTCTGTTTCTCTCAGGTGGGGGTGGGGGAGAGAGAATAGGTGAAGGGATTGAATAGAATTGGAATTGAATTGAAGGAATTGAATAGCAACTACATGCTGAGATGTACTACCCAATTTAGACGGGGGGCATCTAATATTATTATTGACTAGCAAATACCCGTGCTACGCACAGGATTTGCTAGTGGGACAGTGGGGCCCACATCCTCATCTCTCCTTGTTCCCTCTCCCACTATCTTTCTCTTTCAAGTTGTCTCTATAACTTAGTATCTTCATACCACAAATGGAACCCTGTTTAGATGCTTTTTTTGGTCACTGTTCAGTGTTGTGCTGTTGTTGTGTTGCCTGTCCCTGTCCCTGTCCCAATTCCCCTCCCGCTCCCTCTCCCATTTCATCTTTCATTGTGAGGTAATTAGTGGGCGGGTTTCCCCCACTCGACCTCAAAAACCATCACAAACAATAGTTTATGAACTGATTCAACTCTGACGATGCTCCTTTCGGTGGAAATATATAAACTCCCGTCCCATAGGGAAGCAATGATGTGCCCGTCCATGACGTCATGCTTTGGGTGACCCAGAAACCTGGTGTAGGGCACTGATAGGTTTGTTTTCAGGCATTGCTGGGGGCCCTGGATGGAGGTGCTCGATGTAAACCCATTTCTAACCCCTTTCCAACCCTAATTTGTTAATGAAACATAGTGGAATGGTTCGGCACCATTTTTGGCAATGTGCATGTGAAATATAATGGAGATCTGGCCAGCGGTTTCCGAGAAGATAGGGGTTTAAGGCTCCAAACCCTTATTTTATTATTATTATTAATTTGTAAAATGCCCCCCCCCACCACCATGTTTCTCCTGGAGCCGTGAGAAGTGGCGGGGAGACAGGTGGTAGTGTAATCAATGTTAAGCCACTGCTCATGCCGTGGCTTACATACTATGGTCTATGGACAAGTTTGTCATTCCTTAATAATATATGAAGTGTTTTACTTTAGAAAGGGGGGGAAGGGGGTAGGAAGAGAGGAGGGAGAGAGAAAAGATGAGTGGGAGAGAGAAAGAGGAAAAAGTGAGGAGGAGGATGGAAGTAGTGGCAGAGAGGAGAAAGAAGAAAGGGGAGGGAAAGAGGAAGGAGAGAGAAGGTGTGAGAAAGTTGGAAGGAATGAGAAAGTGGGGAGAGGGGGCAAAGGATTGACAGGGAGAGAAGACAGGAGGGAGAGGAAGGGAGAAGGAAGAGAAGAAGGGGTAGAGGGAGGGAGGGAAGGAATGGCAGAGAAGAGAGAGAGGGAAATGGCGAAACAGAGAGAGACAGAGAGTGGGAGAGAGAGGCGAGAAAGGAGAGAGACGGAGAGGCAAAGGGAGAGAAGGAAAGGGAAGGACAGAGGGAAAGAGAGAGTAAGGAGAAGAGAAAAAACAAGAGAGGAGACAAAGGGAGAGCAACAAGAGGAGAGGGAGAGATTAGGAGGGAGGGAGAAGGCGGAGGCGAGGCAAGGAGGGGATGAGAGAAACACGACACAATAATATTACAGAGAAAGATTAAAAAGGGAATGCAAACTTGTGGAGAAGACAAATGATGTCGAATAAAGCGTATTTAACAAAGTTAAATCATCTATATGAATATTTGATCGGTCGCTGTGATTGCTTGGCGCATCCAAGCCTAATGGTCTCCACGACCGATGGAACAAAGAGTTGAAGACCTTGAAATGAATTCTAAATTACAATATTTCCCATGGTGCATTGCGCGAGGTCACAGGCTCAGGGAGAACAGGAAGAGGGCAGTGCGCATGTCTGAAATGAAGGATTATTTGATGTATTGTCATCTGCTTTTAGTAGAGCGAAAATGATTGATCAGTTTTAATGGCGGTTTTGTCCCTGACTGGTCATTGTCCATCCCAGTAGACATATATATGTATAGGATGGATGGTGTCTGGAGGAAAGGTCGTGACCTCTGTAGAATATTTCATGCAAGTGTTCAGTATGTGGACTGAAAACAGTATGTGTTTGAAAACTTCCCAAAATTGTCATATGGGTGAAATCTTTAAAATATGTACAATTCGCCTTCATCAATCCTCTCAAATAACCCAAATTAAAGCCAGAAATAAGGTTCAAAATACAGTTCAACATAGCTAAACAGATTGTTTGAATCAATGCAATACCAAATATAGTAGGTAGACGAAGCTTGTAACACCTAACCTGCACGACCGCTGACTGAACGCGACAAGACATCGACAGAGTCGACACGCGTCTTTGTTAAACTATTGTAAATGTATCGGCCTTTATTTGTAATAAAAATAAATAAAAAGATATCAGAAAGGGTTTGAAAACTTCCCAAAATTGTCATATGGGTGAAATCTTTAGAAAATGTACAATAGCAGAGTTTGGTAAAAATAAAGGTAAATAGATCTATATATTTTGTCATAATAACTGAGAACGCAGCAATAAAGAAAATAGATAAATAAATAAAACCACAATGCCCAGACACACACAACACTTAGCACGGCACCACAACCAAACACACTTACCACATTATATATGGGTCAGATCTTCAGAAAATGTACAATTCCCCTTCACCAATCCTCTCAAATAACCCACATTTAAGCCGGAAATGAGGTTCAAAATACAGTTCAACATAACTAAACAGATTGTTTGAATCAGTGCAATACCAAATATACTCCATGTATATCTAGAATTGACCATTTTCAGCCTAATTTAGCAGAATGTCCTAAATGTGTAGAGCTGCCGAGTGTATATTTTCTGACGATCTGATATGTTCCCCAAATTCCACCATTATAAATTCTCCGAATCCAATTTCGTTAACATTTTTGTAAAGTAACGAATTTTGTCTTTTTTTTATAACATTGAACTTTATTTGGTAGCCTGCCGTCTAAAATCATTGACTTAATAAAGAAAAGGAAAGAAAATACCTTTTTCGATGTAGAACCTCTACAGAATCCATCCCAATTCTTAACTTTTCCTTTCAGCTACGACCCCTCCACTATAAATCATTCCAGCCAACATCTTAAAATCGAAAACCAATTCTATCAAAAACCACCCTTTTCTCTCTTTCACAAAAAACACTTCAGTGCCCGTGAAGAGACTTTGGGTCCATGAGCGCTGCTGAAAATGAAAATTATTGCAGAAATTGAATTAGATAACCTTTGATCACGTGAGAAAGTGACTTATTTTGACTAGCGTTTCATGTCGTCCCCAGACTGGCCGCCCCCGTGCCCTTGGTCTAATGCCCGGATGTCGTGATACCACTCCACCCACAGGTGTTGTTACGTAATTGAAGGGAATATTTTTTTAAGATTTTTCTCGTTGGAGGCTGTGCCTTGGATTTGGTGCAATATCGCGATATGTGTGATGACTGAAAAGTATGAAATGGATATGTTTGTTGCCCTTGAATGACCTCAGTGAGTTGTGTTGCTTAATATATGGTAAGTTCAGCTTAAACATGTTCACATAAATCAGGCTTTTAAAGTTGTGTACTATGTCAATAGATGGTAGTATACTACCCCTGAAGACCAGCTGTAGGAGCTGAACTAAAGTCTGGATGTATCGTGGCCCGTGCGAAAACCATTTTCACCGAAAATAAACACAAGCTTATGACTGCCACCCATACCTCTATAACAGAGAACCTATGTATCTCCAAACCCTCTCCAACGGACTTTTCTCCCTTAATTCGATCTTAGACTCTCTAATTCTTTCACCAATTGAAAGGAAATGGCACCAATAACTACATGTGTGAATTTAAACGAAATCCGAGTCCCAGATGTGGCGATATTAGTGAAATTAAAAAATAAAATCACTCGAAAATGAGACAAACATAAAAAGGCTGCCTTCACTGGGATTCAAATTCACAATGTCCAGATTGGCAGTCTTAGATGCTAACCATTTTAATACATCCCAGTGCTATTTTTTAACTTATATTCTTCTATGGCAATATATTCAATTCCTTTCCTATATATATATATATATATATATATATATATATATATAGTTATTTCCACAGAAAGGTAAGGGAAAGGGACTAAAATATATGTAAAACCCTCAAAACTTGTCATAGTTTAGTTGCTTCAGTACAAAGGTAAATGGGGCCAATATAGGACGCAGTAGGTACATCAAAGCACGGGGGGTACATGAGTGGTAGCCCGGGAGCCTTATACAGCTGCACGGCTATTAGGGCCCTGGTCACTGTGCGCCCGACAGACCGGCCCATCATCAAGTACTACCAGAACTAATCCCGCCCTGCCCTTGCCCCTGATTGCCGCAATTTAGCCTGTAATGTTGGGCGGGTAGTTAGTCTATAGGGCAGTTTCATGCTATGAGTTTTATCGCCAATAGGGGACTTGCATAGCCGCCATTCTGAATCTTGATTTGCATGGAATTATGGGACTAATGGTACTGTGTAAAATCGATTGAAAACATGCCATGTTCAGCATGTAATATTAACTGGTACTCCAATGTCAATATCCATGTGTCATGCATGTTTCCATAGCACAAGACTTCATCTTTCCCATCATGCATTTGGTTTTCATAGATCATTTTTAAAATGATAATGACATCAAAGCATGCACTGTGACAGACATACGCAGTGGCACATGCAAATCCCCTATTTATCTCGTTTGTAGTTGGTCCAGAAATATAGATTTACGAGAAATTACCACTAGAAATGTTGCTCAAGGTATAAAAGTTCTAAAACAAATTGTGCCGAAGACAATTATTAGTCATTAATAGAATCACTTATTCCTGGAATGAACTCAAAGTAACTATTAAATTCTACTTAGTTAAGCTGACAAATGATGAATACTAGCTATATAGCTATACTAGCTATATAGCTATATCTATAAGATATAGGAGGGTACCCCATTAAAGGGCGACTCCACTAGAGAGAAAAACGGCGCCGACATATTTTGTTGTTGCCCACTAATTTGCTGCAACAAATATCCATACAGACATAACAGTTCCCAGAGAATGTGGCAACACATCTGGCACTCCTCCATTTGCGTTTTTATTGCAAACATGAAACAACAAAAATTGTCGCCGCCGTTCTTCCTCTAGTGGAGTTCGGCTATTAAAGGGCAATCAGAGACCTAGATATACCCAGATGTTGTCTTACGCTACGTTAGAGCATAAGTAATAAGCTACTGTAAGGGCCGAGGATAAGGCGGGCAAATTGCTGGTCCTCAAAAGTACATTACCAACTGATTGGACTGGAACATGGAGGAGGAGAAGGTATCCAAACTTTCCTGGAAGTCATTAGAGAGCTTCAAGTAATCTTATCCTAAGTGACAATCAAGCCTAAAATGTAAGCCCAAAATCTATCCCTCCGCAAGATGAATCTTGTCCAGGTTTTCTTGCCTTATTTTTCCAAGAGTTGTGGGAGTATGCCAGTGTAAAAGCTATAGAAAACATGTTATGTTCAGCATGGAATATTTAATAGTGATCTCATGTAAATAGGCTTGTTTCCATAAAGCATGATTTCATAAAACAAGACTTCATATTACCCATCATGCATTTGGTTATTATAAATCATTTATACAAGCTATGATTTTGGTGAAAAGATTCTTGCATATTTCGATAAAAAAATGTTGCTAAATATTTGTCTGTCAGATTTGAACTGAATCGATCACAACATGCATTGTAATAGATGTAGAGTGAGACATGCAACTCCCCTATAGAACTAAAGTTATCAATATTCTGTTGCTGCTATATGGGTCAGATTTTCAGAAAATGTACAATTCCCCTTCACCAATCCTCTCAAATAACCCAAATATCAGACGAAAATATAGTTCAAAATACAGTTCAACCTAACCAGACATATTGCTAGAATCAATGCAATGCCAAATATACTCAAATTGACCTTGTATTGACCAAATTGCAACCTTATTTAGCAGAATTTACTAAATGTGTACAGCTGCCAATTGTACATTTGATGAAAATCTGACCCATATGTTAATGCATGAATTTTAAGTCGCACCAGCGGATTTCGGCGGGCCACCGAAAAATATTAAGTTGACTTTTATGAGTTTTAACTATTCTATACATGAAGTAGGGGCCTTAAATAAAAACTCACTCTCTTTATTTCCAAAATAGATTTTCAGTATTAATGCCATGACCCAAGTCTCTTGGCCTAATTGGGGGTCACTAAACGGCAATAACAGACTACACACGGGCAAATATATCTTGTCTTACGTTAGAGCATATATGGGTCAGATCTTCAGAAAATGTACAATTCACCTTCACCAATCCTCTCAAATAACCCACATTTAAGACAGAAATGAGCTTCAAAATGCAGTTTAACATAACACAACTGATACTTGAAATCAATGCGATACCAAATATACTCAGATATACCTGGTATTCTTCATTTTTCACCCTCATTTAGCAGAATTTCCTAAAAGTGTAGAGCTGCCAATTGTACATTTTCTGACGATCTGACCCATGAGGAATAAGCTCCTGAAGGAGCAGAGGAGAGACTGGCAAATTGCTGGCCTTCAAAAATACATTACCAACTGATTGGACTAGAAGATGGCTGAGGGGTATAGGCCTAATAGTTAAGGCAACTGTTCAGTAACTGTTCAGTCCTGTCCACTGTAAATATACCATCAAGGTAGGCAATACTAGGTATAGATAGATTTCACATGACGTCACCCAGTAGGCTGGGGTATCATGGTAGCCGCCATGTCTCGGGTCATCGCTACGCTTGCCGTCTATGGCGGGGGTATCAAAACAAAGTTGATAAACCTCACAAGACAGGATATTTGGGTAATTATACACTATAGGCAGGTTATCTAACCTATCAAGAAGATATTATTGAGGCAGATGAAAACTGGTAAAAGTTAAAACAGCCAGAAAACGGTATTTTCAAGTATCGCAGCATACATAGGCATTTAACTTGACCCCAAACATGGCCAGGGCCGTGACGTCAGTGAAATCTATGTATAGGCCTAATAGTTAAGGCAACTGTTCAGTCCTGTCCACTGTAAATATACCATCAAGGTAGGCAATACTGTCCCAAAAGTAGAAGAGAAAAAAGTGAGGGACTTTTGACTTCAAACCTTTCCTCCCTGAGTCACCGTTTGCGATCAACCATGGCTAAATATACAGCTGCATTGTATTGCGCTGTTTCTGTTCCATGTGCAGCAGCTGTTGTTTTGCTTAGAAGGAAGGAAGAGCTGGTTATACTGGCCCTGTTTCTCCATGGTTGATTGCAAAGAGTGGCTCGCTGGGCAAGTGGTAGACAGATCCTTGTCATAATTGTATGTCATCCATGACGTCATAATTATGACGTGGCGTGCAAAGTCCCTCTTCTTAATTAATTTAAAGGAACGAAGGAATCCTGTGTCAACTATTTTTTGGACAAACTATAGCATGTCCCCCGATATCCCTGTGGGAAAATAACCTAAAACTCGATATGACCAAATATACATAAGAAAATAAAGTGTTAAAGGGACGTAAAGCAAACAATAGGGGATTTGCATGTCTCACTGCGCATGTCTGTTACAGTGCATCCTGGGATGGATTCTGATGAAATCTGACGCACAAATTCTTTGCAACATTTTTATTGAAAGTGGCAAGAATGTTTTTCAACAATACCATGCTTGTATAAATGACCTATAGTAACCAAATGCATGATGGGAAAGATGGAGGCTTGTGTTATGGAAACATACATAACACATGGGTATTGACATTGGAGCACCAGTACATATCCCATGATGAACATGGCATATTTTCTACACTACCATTAGTCCCATAATTCCATGAGAATCAAGATTCAAAATCGCGGCTATGCAAAGCCCCTATGCAGCCTCCACATCCCCACGATACACATTTCTTCAGATTTTGCCATATTTAAAACTAATATCATGCAACAGTCTCCATTTCATCGTACATTCCCTAAGTTTAAGAATATTAAAGAGAGACATTTTGAAGATAGTGGGAAGACGAAGATGACCTTGACCTTGTGGGGCGACACTGTTATGCCATCATAACCTTAAGACGCTCTATCTTGTATGTCAGACATGACGTCATAATTATGACGTGAACAGCGTCCGCCGATCATCTGATTGGATTAGTCTCTAAGGGTCATCATGGTGCTTCTCTCCTTGTTAAGGGCCTGGTCCACTAAGCCGATTATCATGCGATTTTGCCCTGCAGAGGACTCGTTTCCACTAATAGGGGAGTTGCATAGCCGCCATTTTGAATCTTAATTTGCATAGAATTGTGGGACTAATGGTACAGTCTAAAATCTATAGAAAACATGTCATGTTTGGCATGGAATATTTATCAATGTTCTAATGTTAATATCCATATGTTATACATGTTGACATAACACAAGCCTCCACCTTTCCCATCATGCATTTGGTTTTCATAGATCATTTATATAAGCTAAGATAATGTTGAAAACTTTCTTGGAATTTTCGATAACAATCTTGCCAAATATTTGTATGTCAGATTTCATCAGAATCCATCCCAGCATGCACTTCAGTAGACATGCGCAGTGAGACATGCAAATCCCCTATTTCCGTGAGAATCGCATGAGAATCGGCTTAGTGGACAAGGCCCTTTATTCAGTAGTTTAGTGAGTGAGAGAGCTACTACGGTCATGTTTCTTTTTTACATATTATTTTAGAATTCATGAACACAATCCGAGCTAATTTTTATATATGAAGATCAGTACAAAAATGAAGGAAGGTAATTAACCAGGAACTCAACTAAAGCCTGACGCACACATGGCCGATTTGGCTCCCGATAACCCCACGATTTGGGTTTCCTGATGAAATGAAAACCTAAGATCCATCAGGAGACCCAAATCGGAGGGCAATCGGGGGCCAAATCGGAGGGGCAATCGGGGGCCAAATCGGCCATGTGTGCGCCAGGCTTTAGAGACATCTAGTCAGAGGATGGAAATCTATGGTTAGTAGTATATGAAGAGTAGCCATGGTCACAGGCAATTCTCAACAATTTCTTTTTTTTTTTTTACAGATGTAATGATGTTTAAAGTGTTATTTCTACTAACATTCGTCCATTCGTTTTGCTGCAAATATTAGTCAACATTAGCCGACGGCAAAAGGTAGAACTGTATTATGAGTAAAGTCGTCACAAAATTACAATCGGCAGCTCCACATATTAAGTAAATTCTGCTAAGTTAGACTGGAAAATGGTACATGCTAAGTATATCTGAGTATATTAAGTATTGCAATGATTAAAGGTATCGGCTCATTTCGGTTAAACACTATTTTGAAGCTCATTTTTGTCTCAAATTTGGGTAATTTGATAGGGTTGGTGAACATTTCCTGAAACACATCATATATTAAAATCAATGTAAGAGTGCCCTTGACCTGTTGACCTTGGCCTAGAGGTTAGGGGCGCACCATGCGGCAATAGGAGGAAGCATGCACATGTGCGGTGGGTCAAATTTTCAGAAAATGTACAATCGGCACATCTACACATTTACCAAAATTCCGCTAAATGTGGCTGAAAAATGATAAATACTAGATATATCCGAGTATATTTGGTATTGAATTAAACACAAGGACATATTCATTATATTGAACTGTATTTTTTAACCTAATTTCTGTCTTAAATGTGTGTTATTTGAGAGGATTTGTGAAATGAATTGTACAATTTCACGATTTCCCGAGCGATAATACAAGGTAACATGCGATCCCTGCATCTCCATTAGACCCATCAATACCTCCTCCACCACTAAGCATGGGCTCACCCGCTCAATTATGGGTTGCTCTTCTCCCTGTGCTTCTATATTTAGTATGAAAATATAATATAATCGCTCACTAAAAGCAATGGATCCATAATGGTGTAATATTTTCTACTATAAAACCACTATTTACTCACTAGTACGGATACATCATTATTATGGACATAAGGGTCAGATTTTCAGAATATATACAATTCAACTTCGCCAATCTTCTCAAATAACCCCAAATTTCAGACGAAAATAAAGTTCAATTTCAGTTCACCCTAACCAAACAGATTGCTAGAATCAATGCAATGCCGAATATACTCGAATGTACCTAGTATTGACCAAATTGCAGCCTAATTTAGCAGAATTTACTAAATGTCTGGAGCTGCCAATTGTACATTTTCTGACATCTGACCCTTAAGTGTCTGGTGTTATAGACCCTCCCATACAGTATGGGTGTATAAGAGTAGTAGTCTGTCTCTCTCCCTTTCTGTCTCTCCTTCTTGCTCCCTCTCTCTGTCTGTCTGTCTGTCTCTCTTTGTGTCGCTCACTTTCTCTCTCTTTGTTGGTCTCTCTCACACGTTCTCTTCTCTATT
>OW804096.1:136270359-136292590 GCA_942159475.1 Sthenelais limicola | reverse complement strand
ATCAACCTTTTGTAATTTACACATGTTAAGAAGGTAGATGGTAGGAATTGGTATAGTCCGTTAATTACATATTTAGTGCATTTTTTTTCGCAATGCTAGCTAACATGAGCTTTGGAAATCAGATCGTAATTTTATTTCATTGGTACTCATTTTGGAATGGGCGCAGGTCTAGATAGATTAGTGTTATATACTTTAAACGTATTTATTTTCGCACAGATAAATTTCCCGCGCACTAATTACAATGACACCTTTTCGCGGAGATTTTAAATTCGCGCAGCAAGGAAGTCTCACACATTGTTTATGCAATAATTATACCTTCGCGCAGGATTTATTTCGCGCACAAAGGTGGGTGCGCGAAAATAGCGAAAATAAATACGGCGCGAACATTAATACGTTCACAGTAGTAGTTACAGTCTCTTCTCCCCTAAAATGTCAACCTTTGGAGAGAAACTGATCATTATGAATAATGGGTATGTCAGAGTATCTTTGACATTGTGCTGATTAAAATTGTCTCTTTCATCGTGTGAAACCGTATTTTGAACGTCACTTTTGTCTCAAACATGGGTCATTTGAGAGGATTGGTGAAGGTGAATTGTACATTTTCTGACGATCTGACCCATAAAGGAAGGAACTAACTCATCAGCATTATTCATATTCAGCTCTGCATTCATTGCCACTTGAATTGATTCATTAATTCCTATCAGACCAGTGCCACGTTACCTTGATGTACTGTGAATGAATGCCTTATCCACAGTCAATATTATGCATTGCTGAGAGTATGTTTATTGCCCTATGGGTCAGATTTTCAGACAATTGGCAGCTGTAGACATTTAGTAAATTCTGCTAAATTAGGCTGCAATTTGGTCAATACTGGGTAAACTCGAGTATATTTGGCATTGCATTGATTCTAGCAATCTGTTTGGTTAGGTTGAACTGCATTTTGAACTTTATTTTCGTCTGGAATTTGAGTTATTTGTAACGATTGGTAAAGGTGAATTGTACATTTTCTGACGATCTGACTCCTATAATTCATTTATAATTCATTTTTATTAAGTTTATTAAGTGTTTGTCAATTGTGGCTCTGTTTACTGCATGAAAGCTGGCTTTGTGTAGAAGTTTATTGCAGTTATGGCTCTGTTTACTGCATGAAACTTGGCATTTTATGGATGTTTATTGCGTGTTATTAATGCAATATATGCATGCAATGGCAGATCTATGTGTATTTGGAATAAAAGGGTCGATTTGTATACTGCATGAAAGTTGGCTTTTCTATAGATGTTTATTGCATGTGATTGGTATAATACATTGTAATATCACAAATGGGTATGGTATCTTGTGGGTCAGATTTTCAGAAAATTTACAATTGGCAGCTGTACACATATAGTAAATTAAGCAAAATTAAGCTGAAATTTGGTCAATACTAGGTAAATTGGAGTATATTTGGCATTGCAATGATTCTAGCAATCTGTTTGGTTAGCTTGAACGGTATTTTGAACTTTATTTTCGTCTGAAAATTGGGTTATTTGAGAGGATTGGTGAACCCAATTGTACATTTTCTGAAAATCTGACCCTTGTAGGCATCCAACCCTTCCACCTCCACCTCCACTACCACCCCCACCACCCCCCTCCCCCTCCACCACCACCACCCCCTCCCCCTCCACCACCACCACAAACACCACCCAATCTCCCACCACCACCACCACAAACGCCACCTATTGGCAGACCAGCCACAGTTGCCCATCCTCCACTGTAATAAGCCCGTGGTACAACAACTGTAGACCCTGTAGATGAGATATCTGGCATGTCGTGTATGTAATCATTTCACCCGGGAACATCTTCTGGCTGAGTGGGCAGGCAGAAGCCAGCTGATGGGGGACAAGTGCAGTGGGAAGCCACATCCAGGCATCGCCAGCTATATGGCTTCCTTGCCTCTTATAGCTGGCTTCACACTCATCATATGGGTATATGGGTCAGATCTTCAGAAAATGTACAATTGGCAGATTATCTTGTAAATTCTGCTAAATTGGACTGAAAAATCATCAACACTAGGTATATATGGGTATATATTTGGTATTGCCTTGATTCAAACAGTCTTTTTGGTTATGTCGAACAGTATTTTTAACCTGATTTTTGTCTTAGATTTGGGTTATTTGAGAGAATTGGTGAAGGTGAATTGTACGTCTTCTGAAAATCTGACCCATATGGGTCAGGTCGTCCAAGAATGTAGAATGTACAATTGCCAGCACTACTCATTCAGGAAATTCTGCTAAATTAGGCTGAAAAATGGTCAATACTAGGTACCGTATGTCTGAGTATATTTGGTATCGGGTTGATTCAAACAATTGGTTTAGTTATATTGAACTGTATTTTGATCCTCATGGGTGAAATCGTCAGAAAATGTACAATTCGTCTTCACCAATCCACTCAATGACCCTAATTTCAGACATAAATTAGGTTCAAAATTCAGTTCAACATAACCAGACAGATTGCTAGAATCAATGCAAAGCCAAATATACTCGAATTTACCTAGTATTGACCAAATTGCAGCCTAATTTAGCAGAATTTACTAAATGTGTACAGCTGCCAATTGTACATTTTCTGAAAATCTGACCCATCTACTCTGGATGAGATACCGGTATTCTTTTTGCCAATTTGTATTTGTTAGTTTTGTCTGTGATTCACATGTTTCATGGCACGTAATTCTTTTTGTTTTGTTTTTAAAGGTTTTTATTTAGTTTCCTGCCGTATCTATAGGCATATACAATTCTAAATTGTTTCTTTACTGTACCTTTATCACGGCACGTAATTCTAATCCGATCGACCTAATGGTCACCTGATATTACCCATGATTGTCTCTATTGTCATGACATCTAATTGAAAATATATGAGCTCGTAACCCAAGACAGACAGCTGGAATTAAACCTCAATTCACTATCATGAAATAAAATATTTAAAACAACAACAGAAATAAATGTTGTCTGAATATAAAAAAATGGAAAATGACCTGAAATAATATTCCCATGATTATCTGTCAGCGATCAACAAATTAATCCCGCGAAAAAATCAGAAACTATATTTAAAAATCTGATATGTGTCACAAAAACCCAGAATTATAAAACCGGTTGAAATCAAGGAAGACAAACTGACATCAAATCTTATTTCACGTTTTTTTAAAAAAAAAATAAAATCAGATTGTCATTTCCATCCATTAATTGATACCCCCGGCTCAACTTGGATTCAAAATGGCTTCATTACAAATTTCTCATATGAGGATTTGAGCAACAAATGATCCATGGATAAGCTGTGCCCCTCATCAGCCCCCCTCAGAGATTTAATTGGAGGAGTGAATGGGGAGGCAGGAGGGTATTGTGTCCCTTGTTATCCGTCCTGTCAATATTGCACCCCACTCAAATACTCCACAAGGCTTTTATTGCCTGGCTTCATGCCACCCGCAAATAGAGCATTTGCAACCAATATTGTCAAAATCCAAACATTATCCGTATATTCCAATTCTTTTTTTGTTGAAGTTAGTATTTTTATACTGCAAATCTTCCCCAAATGACAGTTGAGTTACAAACTAAGCAATAAGGATTCATTCTCTTCTTTTAAAAAAAAAACCCAAACTACTTACGGCATGACCCAATCGCCAGCAATGGCCATGTGTTTTGTCAATAGGTGTACACTCCTCTGCTCTGTCTTAGCTAGCCAGGCTCTTGACTTGGCACTCCTGCTCAAGCAGGGGGCATCCCAGGAGGTGGGTGGTCCTGGTTAAAGCCTGGGTTCCACTGCCCGCTGATTCTCCCAAGAAGCGGGAGCAGTAGCCGGAGAGTAACAGGGATGGGTGCTATTGGCTCCCGCTACATAGTCATGTTACTTCCCACTTCTTCGGGGATTTTCGATGCGTAGAGTGCTCCAACTTCTATCAAACATGTTTGATATTTAACAGCCGCTACTTTGTAGCTGAAGTAGAGGGAAGTAGCAGGAGCTGAAGCGGGGCAATGGCACCACTCTACATTACTCCTCATGTTACTTGATGCATTGTCGTCTGTAGAAGTAGCGGTTGAAGTAACAGGGCAGTAGCACCCATTCCGGTTACCTTCAGTTGCTTGCTCCTGCAAGAAGCGGGAGCATTAGACTGTCAAACTAGCGGGAGGAGTAGCGAGAGTAGTAGCCGGCCAGTGGAACCCAGCCTTAAGACCATAAAGTCTGTCACGTTTTCTCTGTCTCTCTCTCCCATCTTCTCCATCCCTATTTCTTGGGTATGATCATAAACTGCCTCCCTCCCAGCTCCCCCGCCCTTGATATAACCTTCAATGTGTTGATCCGGGCGTAAAGCAACCAATCTCACTCACTCACTCACTCACTCACCCAGGAGGTGGTTCATGGGTTCAGTGCCACATACACAGGTCGCGTCTTCCCCACCTACTTGATACCCCCACTTCTTTAGACTCACTTAAAGCTGCACTGTCAGCTAATTTTGGAAAAGGAACTGATCATTTTCTACATCCAAATGGTCAATTCAAACTACAAATAGCTGCCGTGCAATGCCCCTATTCTTTCCTTCCCTCTTTTATATGGAAATGACCAATTCATTGTGTGTGCTGAATCCGGAGAGAACCACTTTTAGCCCTCCAGTGACAAATTTGAGAAGGAGGGATAGGAATGCGATATTACCAGCAAAAGCTTTTCCATAAAAAGGAAACAAAAGAGGCCAGACAGTATTCCAGGCTTGAACGTGAGCCATGGGGCTGAGCCGTGACGATAGCTGTAAGCTAAACACTAATGGGGTCAGATTTTTAGAAAATGTACAATTCACCTTCCCCAACCCTGTCAAATAATCCAAATCTAAGAGAAAAATTATGTTTAAAATGCAGTTTAACACAAAAAGTTTTAATCATCGATGCCAAAATTACTCAGATATACATAGCATTTATCATATAACAGTCTAATTTAGCAGTAGGTACCAAATTTGTAGAGCTGACAATTGTACATTTTCTGAAAATCTGACCCAATGGTGTTATGTATTGGGAAGGAAATGTTCTCACTTGGTTAGCCATATGGGTCAGATTTTCAGAAAATGTTCAATTAACAGCTGTAACAGCACATTTAGTAATTTCTGCTAAATTAGGCTGCTATTTGGTCAATACTAGGTAAATTGGAGTATATTTGGCATTGCATTGATTCTAGCAATGTGTTTGATTAGGTTAAACTGAATTTTAAACTTTAATTTTGTCTGAAATTTGTGTCATTTGAGAGGATTGGTGAAGGTGAATTGTACATTTTCTGGTAATTTTGCTTTGGCATTCTTACCAGCGAAAGAAGACTAAACTGTCAAAAAATGAAAACAGTGCTTGTTATAAAGACATTTGAAAAATAACTATTTTGACTCCTTTCTTGTGAGACATCGCTGTGTATTGAATATATCTATGCATGATATTATCCTAACATAAGGAGTTTCTTTAACTATATCTAACTACTTTACTATAGTGATGGACCATTAAGAAATGTTGCGAACATACTTTTTTCCATAGACAAATATAGAAGCACTTATTAAATGCCCAAATGTTTACTATCAATGGAATCTGCTTGATTTCATCTTTTCAAATATGATAATATCTAAAAGAAGTTTCGTGACTTGTGACTCATTTTCCTGTGACATGTATGTTGTGTTTCAGGAAAATGAGTCATAAGTTGCAAAAATTGTATTTTTCAAAGTGTTTATTTTACAAGATTGCTTTATTGGAATGTTCTGACTTCATCACTCATAGTAATATCGATCGATGTATCAAATATCAGGACAATGTACGTAATATATCCTTTCTTTTTAAAGGTCCTAATATGGACTACATTTAGTAACTTTACTGTTGGTAATAGCCCCCAAGAAATATTGGAAACTTTTTTTTTTTTCAAAAATGAAAATATCAAACTTAAAATCTAGAAATACTTATTAGATTATTAGACTGTTTACTATAATTGGAATCAGCTTGATCTCATCTTTTCAAATATAATGGTACCTCAAAATCTATTTTTTACTGTTGGTAATAGCCCCCAAGAAATATTGGAAACTTTTTTTTTCAAAAATGAAAATATTAAACTTAAAATCTAGAAATACTTATTAGATTATAAGACTGTTTACTATCATTGGAATCAGCTTGATCTCATCTTTTCAAATATAATGGTATCTCAAAATCTATTTTTTGCGACTTATGACTCATTTTCCTGAAACATCACATATATACCTAAAACCTCTGGCCATTCTCTGAGCCCCCCTTAGGCTTGTTTGCCCAGGCAGGACAAGATTCCATGCCATGCGTGCGCAGGGTTAATTGAAGGTCGGGGCAGGTCACAGCTGCCGCAAGCCCCGCCCAGAACGCCACCATCTGACGTCACATCCGTCACGTCAGTCCCGCGCTGTATGCTTCAGCTAGTTTTTGATTGGTTAAAATTGGCGCGAGTGGACAAGGGCTGGGGCTGACGCAGGAATATGTGATTAAGCTTCAGTTCAGTTCTCTCCGCGGCCGTTGGAGGTCACTGCCACGTCCCTTTACATTATTTTGTATGAGGGTATGGACATTGTTGGGGACTTTTATTTTGGGAGAGTCCGGTTTTCTGATCGTTTTGAAATCAGTTCAAACCCGAAAAGAGTGCCAATTGGGGATTTGCATAGTCGCCATTTTGAATCTTGATTCGCATTGAATTATTGGACTAATGGTACAGTATAAAATCTACTGACAATATGTTATGTTCAGCATGGAATATTTGCTACAATGTCGATCAATGTTCCACCGAAATGCGTCATTTGGCCATCCAGCGCTGAAAATTCATATTTTTAAAAATTTGCTTCCATCGATTTGTTTCTTCTCATACATAAACTAAATATATCACTGCTAATATAGACGAGATTGAGACGTTGGTAATGACTTTTTTGGCCAGGGCAGCTTGGGAGACACTGGAACCTGAATTCTGATAATAAGGGCACAGGGGAAAGGTACATAATTCTACATACATGAGGATTACAATTAGAAATAGATAATGAAAATGTACGCATAACGTTTAAAATTAGTTTGTATGTGATAGGTATGATAGGTATTTATGTAAGGCTCATACCACTCTTGAGTTTGTGAAAATATTCCAACTAGAAGAAAAGTTACAGCCAAATAATCATTCCGTAATGGTAATGGTAATGGCAGCGGTACAGGTCACAGGTCATTGACCCTCTACCCATTATACTCATATAACCCATTGTATATATTTTTTTTTTGAACCACTTTTATTCAGTCTCTCTAACCCATTATATTTAGAATATGCACAAATATCAATAACATTGTTTCCCCATCGTTTTCCTGTTAAGTTCACTTGAATACTTGTTTCGGTTGTTTATGGAGGTAAATATAAGTTATGTTTAAGTATTTAGAGGCAAAATTAGGAGGGAACAATTTAGAAAAAATAGTTTCCACCCCTTCCTTTTAATTTAATCCAGGTAGATTTTACATAAGTAATCCTTTTTGTAATACCTCTAGCAAGATTTACCAAACGTTACCAGCAGTCCAAGCTGGGGAGGTCTATGTTGGTAACCCGGTTATGGCTGTAGCTGCCTGTTATTCTCCCATAATTATTAGGGTAGTAACCAGTATTACATAATGCCCCCAATCTACCATTTCATTTTAGTACATCTGGCGCCCTACTAAAATACTAGTCTAGTTTAGGATGGCATTAGGGGTCAAGGTCATACATGACGCTATGGACAAAGAATAATCATGCACAAACTTTTGTGATTACATTTACTAAGCTTCATTCATTGCCTCATTAAATGAAATATTTGTTGAAAATGTTTGATTTGTATATTTCTAAAACTTTTCCAATTGTTTTTTTAGGTGAGTGTGTTACTTCATATAGATGGATCTCTGGCGAGGTACAGGTGGGTGGTACAGCTCTCCCTCCTTTCTCCCTGCTCTCTTCTCTCTCCCCGCTCTCTTCTCTCTCCCTCCTCTCTCCGTCCTCTCTTCTCTCTCCGTCCTCTCTTCTCTCTCCTTCCTCTCTTCTCTCTCCCTCCTCTCTTCTTTCTCCCTCCTCTCTTCTCTCTTTCCGTTCTCCCTCCTCTCTTCTCTCTCCCTCCTCTCTTCTCTCTCCCTTCTCTCTCCCTCCTCTCTCCCTCCTCTTCTCTCCCTCCTCCCGTATCTCTCCCTCCTATCTTCTCTCTCCCGTATCTCTCCCTCCTCTCTTCTCTCTCCCTATTCTCTTCTCTCCCTCATCTCTTCTCTCCCTCCTCTCTTCTCTCTCCCTTGTCTCTTCGCTCTCCCTCCTCTCTTCTCTCTCCCACCTCTCTCTGCCTTCTCCCTCCTCTCTCCTCTGTTCTCCCTCCTTTCTCTTCTCCCTCTCCCTGCTCTCTTCTCTCCTTCCTTTCTCTCTTTCTGTTTTCTCTCTTCCCCTCTCTCCCACCCTCTTTCACCCACTCTATATCCCCCACCCCCTATACATATAAGCCTTCTAGCTAACTATGAATAATACCCCCTATATCTCTCTCTACCTCTTCTCTCCCCCCCCCCCCTCTCCCCCCCTCTCCCTCCCCCTCTCTTTCACCAACTCTATATCCTCCCTATATATATGCCTTCTAGCTAACTATGAATAATACCTCCCCTATATCCTCCCTATATATATGCCTTCTAGCTAACTATGAATAATACCTCCCCTATACCTCCCTCACTATATATATGCCTTCTAGCTAACTATGAATAATACCTCCCCCTATATCCCCCCTATATATATGCCTTCTAGCTAACTATGAATAATACCTCCCCTATATCCTCCCTATATATATGCCTTCTAGCTAACTATGAATAATACCTCCCCTATACCTCCCTCACTATATATATGCCTTCTAGCTAACTATGAATAATACCTCCCCCTATATCCCCCCCTATATATATGCCTTCTAGCTAACTATGAATAATACCTCCCCCTATATCCCCCCTATATATATGCCTTCTAGCTAACTATGAATAATACCTCCCCCTATATCCCCCCTATATATATGCCTTCTAGCTAACTATGAATAATACCTCCCCCTATATCCCTCCCTATATATATGCCTTCTAGCTAACTATGAATAATACCCCCTATATCCCCCCCTATATATATGCCTTCTAGCTAACTATGAATAATACCTCCCCTATATCCCCCCTATATATATGCCTTCTAGCTAACTATGAATAATACCTCCCCTATATCCTCCCTATATATATGCCTTCTAGCTAACTATGAATAATACCTCCCCTATACCTCCCTCACTATATATATGCCTTCTAGCTAACTATGAATAATACCTCCCCCTATATCCCCCCTATATATATGCCTTCTAGCTAACTATGAATAATACCTCCCCCTATATCCCCCTCCCTATATATATGCCTTCTAGCTAACCATGAATAATACCTCCCCCTATATCCCCCCCTATATATATGCCTTCTAGCTAACTATGAATAATACCTCCCCCTATATCCCCTCCCTATATATAAGCCTTCTAGCTAACTATGAATAATACCTCCCCCTATATCCCTCCCTATATATAAGCCTTCTAGCTAACTATGAATAATACCTCCCCCTATATCCCCCTCCCTATATATATGCCTTCTAGCTAACTATGAATAATACCTCCCCCTATATCCCCTCCCTATATATATGCCTTCTAGCTAACCATGAATAATACCCCCCTATATCCCCCACCCCCTATACATATAAGCCTTCTAGCTAACTATGAATAATACCCCCTTTATTATACCTTTGGTGGAGTTGGTATGATACTCCCATAGGCTTAAGCACTGAGCCTCGTATTGAAAAATGCGGGCAATAAAGAGCGCATATTGCCCGCATTTTTGTCATATTGCCCGCATTTTTTTTAAAATAGTGCCTATCGTAATTACTTCTATTTAGATAATTCTGTTGGCCGAAGATACTCATAGGCCTAATATACATCAATCATAGATAAAGGTATTTAAAAGAAACTAATTCCATCGGTGGTTTAACCACATTCCGAAGCCGAATGTGACTGTGGCTGTGTGGCTATTTTCCTACTGACAACAAATGGTCGTCGGCAAGCTTTTTTATTGTTTACTTATGTACAACTGAAAATTTTCTCTCATATCTGCCTCATTTAAAACGCTGAACTTTATATAAAATCATATTTAGGGGTAGAAAAGCATGCTCTTTCTGAATTTCAACATCTTGGTAATGTATTTCGATTGGAAATAGCGATTTTTTATCAATTTGCGGGAGCGTAAAATCACCGCGAAGGTTGCGTAAAATCACCGCGAAGGTTGACTGACAGTGACAAGTAGGCCTAGGCCTAGGCCTTGATCTATAGCTAGGCTACGGCGTGCGTGTGTCAACGCAGGAAGAGCAGTAAAATATCAATCAAATGAAGGAAATAAACTAAAATCCTTTCATGTTTATCTAAGCCTAACCATTACCAATGCATAACTTTGTTTTAAAGAGATTTAAAACTGTGGAAAGCTGTGAAACTTACAATTATTTTGCATCTTGTCTCGCCAGATCTTGCACTAGTTCTGTGCTGATAGTGACAGACTCTAACCGGCGAAAAACAGCGAATTCAAATAAGAAAAGTACAGAAATTTGAATATCAAACTAAACAACATTTATCTTATTGAGTATTTTAAATCGTATTCATGTCTTAATAATAGTAATAAACCGAAAATTAACCAAAATGAACATATCAAAATAGAACTACATTATGCAGGACTTCTCACAACCCAGAAGTCATGCGCGCATTGATATGTAGTAGAGGGAGGTCTGAGGGGCCACTGACTTGCCGAGGGGGTCAACATTTAGGTTATTTTTCATCGATTTTCACCGTTTTTTTGGTGCAAGGTCCAGTAAAAGGTATAATAAACACAAGAGTGACCTTGGGCGATCCCTCCGATGCATATTGCCCTTGGGCTACGTGATCTCAGCTCGTGCGCTCACGCGCACTCACTGAGATCACTACGCCCTCGGGCAATATGCATCTCCGTGATCCCCCTCGGTCACTCTTGTCTATATATCCCCCACCCCCTATACATATAAGCCTTCTAGCTAACTATGAATAATACCTCCCCTATACCTCCCTCACTATATATATGCCTTCTAGCTAACTATGAATAATACCTCCCCCTATATCCCCCCTATATATATGCCTTCTAGCTAACTATGAATAATACCTCCCCTATATCCTCCCTATATATATGCCTTCTAGCTAACTATGAATAATACCCCCTATATCCCCCACCCCCTATACATATATGCCTTCTAGCTAACTATGAATAATACCCCCTATATCCCCCCCTATATATATGCCTTCTAGCTAACTATGAATAATACCTCCCCCTATATCCCCCCCTATATATGCCTTCTAGCTAACTATGAATAATACCTCCCCCTATATCCCCCCTATATATATGCCTTCTAGCTAACTATGAATAATACCTCCCCCTATATCCCCCTACCTCTCTCACTGCCTCTTTCACCCACTCTATAACCCCCTATACCTCCCTCCCTATATATATGCCTTCTAGCTAACTATGAATAATACCTAGACTAATTATCAGTTCTCGCCTTCAGTCTGTCTCCCGCTGATTAGCCCTGACTATTGCCTCTCGTTTGTCTCCCGCTCATTACAAGCTTAAATTAGATTTAGACAAAAACCATGATAAGGACTGCTTCTGCCTCGGTACACCTTCCACTGGGTCTAACCTCTGAGACTGCTTCATTCACATATCTATCTATATATTGATTCCAAGAAACTGTACCGAAACTAATTGTAATTTACATTAAGTCTACATTAAGTCTATCACATATTAGCAACAGGAAAAAAGAAATCCAGGAATAAGTTGTGGGGAAGAATCCTTAGTGAACTAGAAGGGGATGGGGAGTAAAAGTCTCATCGGTACATACCCTAGTGTATACAAGGAACTCTACATCTATGTTTAATGGTAGTCGAATGACTCTTTTTTTTTTTTACTTATGTTGATTGGAGAAGTGTTATAAATCCAATATTGTTCAGGGTGTGAACGAAAATCAAGAAAATACCAAAAAAACTACAAAACATAAAGGTACGACAAGGAAGTCATTTTAGAATTGTAAGAGCCACGATGGCAGACTATGTTGAATAAAAACATTTAAAAACAAAAAGTCTATCACATATTGGAAATGCTGTATGATCCAGCAAGTGGGAACCTGTTTTAAGGCGTGTAGATTTGTATAAAATTTTTTTGTTCAAACGTTTTTTATTCAGGGTATATAATACACACCTCATCCGTTAGAATGTTTTTCGTTTATTTTTTTTTTCGCAAATTTATTTATTCAGGAAATGTTTACAAAACTATAGCACGCTCACCCGTAGGTGAATTTTCGTTGTGCCCTGATAGATTTTAAGTTATTGTAAACATATATAGAGAGAGGGCATGAGTTATTATACAACAATACATATAAGTCATACATTCATTTCATACAAAATCACAAGAATAATGGTGAGTTGATGAGATGGATGAGATATGAGTGAAAGGTGAAGAGAGTTCCTGTCTATTTGATATCATTACATTTAAGTAGAGGTGTGAGAGTTATGGTGATTTCTGAACATAGTTACAGTATAAACTTGTTACACATACATCAATTACATACAACATAAGGGATTTACGAACGGACAGTTGGGCATAGAGGGTTATGCCCTGCTATTGCTGTTCATTTATAGGGTGCGATTACTTCTTAGATCCTATTGACAATAAGTTTCCTAGTTGATGTCATTCTTATATACAATTTAAATCAATATCTATTATAATTCATTCAATGGTATGAAATTATGAGGTGATGAGAATAGTAATGATGGTAGATGAGGTGGGTTGGATACAGACTATTATTTATAACAATCCTTTTTAAATAGAAACGGTTGCATATTAAGTCTTTGATACAACAAATGTACATCAATTCCATTAACAATAAGACTGAGAAAATCAGAATATCTTGAAACTATAGATATAACCATCTAAAATGTGTTGATAAGGGCGTAAAGCAACCAATCTCACCCACTCACTCACTCTTAAAACTATAGAACTGCAATAAGTAGCAGATCCGAGGTAGCACCAGGGGCAATATAATTTCATCAAGAGTATAGAAACTGCTTCCCAAGAAGCGGAAAAAACATTGGAGTCTAATTACCATTGTGTTCAGGAAAATGAGTCATAAGTCGCAAAAAAAAACGATTTTGAGATACCATTATATTTAAAAAGAGGAGATCAAGGTGATTCCAATGATAGTAAACATTAAGGGCATTAAATAAGTATTTCTATATTTCAAGTTTGATATTTTTATTTCTGAAAAAAAAAGTTTTCAATATTGTTGGGTGAACAATTACTGGTAAAGTAGGTAAATGTACTCCATAGGATGATCTTAGGAATGCATGAGTATATTTAATACAATATCCTGAAATTTGATCCATGTATTCATAAGACCTATCTGACTAGATACCCCAAAAATGAAAACATTCCAAAAAGGAGATCTCGTGACTAAATGACTTTTAAAATCATGAATTTTGCGACTTATGACTCATTTTCCTGAAACACACCACAGTTACCATTGTGTGAGTCTAGTAAGTGTCTTTTTAGATAGATCTTTAAGATAATAACGTCCTCTATCCTTCGTACCTCGCATGGTAGTCTATTCCACTGTAATGATATATCATACAGGCATCGTGAATCCTTCAGTGATGTATTTCATGGCCTACAATATACACACATGAATTAGTTTTCACACGTTGTGGAATTATTCTACACTTATCTTATAATTGGTGTTAAATGTAATGGTAAATCTATTGTATCTAGTTTATATATATTTATAGCTGGACAACTAAGAATATCACCAAAAATATGTGAAATAGAATTAAAAATTAAAAGATCAAAGCTAAGGTTCTCTGCAGAAATATACTCCACATGAAGTTCAACAAAATAAAAATATGAATATTGAAAATCTGGGATGCAAGTGTCCAAATCAACTCTTAAACATTGTGTACCATCTTTGTAGTACTGTCAAAAACCCGCTAGGCTTATCATGCGCTTTGAAATGAAGAGAGGGGTCAGATTCTCCGAGAATGTACAATTGGCAGCTGTACACATTTAGTAAATTCTACTAAATTAAGCTGCAATGTTGTCCATACTAGCTAAATTTGAGTATATTCGGCATTGCATTGATTCTAGCAATCTGTTTGGTTAGGTTGAACTGAATTTAGAATGTGATTTATGTCTTAAATTTGGGTTATTTGAGAGGATGGGTGAAGACGAACATGTACATTTTCTGGAGATTTCACCCATAGAGTTACGAGGGCTAAAATGGCGATTGTGAAGAGGTTTTGACAGTAATAAGCAGCTAATTACCGGGACTTGTGCTATTGTGCAAAGGCTATTTCCGTACATGAACTGCGGGATTGGGCCAAGTAAACTGTAAGAATAGGCTGCTGTTAAATTATGTAATTTAATAGTCCTGTCTTGATTTAAATGAGTTGATACTAGGAATGTAATGTGCTCAATTTTACTATAGGAGTTGCTCTTTGGGTGGCAAGGTGGTATGATTGGGAGAGAAAGAGGAAAGGGGGAGAAAGAGTGGAGTGAGGAGAGAGTGGAGTGAGGAGGGAGTGGGAGGAAGATGAGAGAGCGGAGAGGGAGAACGGGGAGAGTGAGGAGTGTGGGAGAGAGAGGAGGGAGAGAGGGGAGGAAGATGCGAAAGTGAAGAGAAGGGCAGAGGAGAGAGGGAGAGAGGAGGGAAAGAAGCGAGGAGAGGGGGAGGAGAGGGAGAGGAGAGGGAGGAAGATGAGACAGTGAAGAGAGAGGGAGAGGAGAGAGAAAGGGAGAGTGAGGACGGGCAGAGGAGAGAGAGGAATGAGGAGGGAGAAGGGGGAGGAAGATGAGAGAGCGGAGAGGGGAACAAGGGAGAACAGGAAGAGAAGGGGGAGGTAGGAGGGGGAGAGGAGAGAGAGGAATGAGGAGGGAGAGGGGGGAGGAAGATGATAGATGATGGGGAGAGGAGAGAGAAAGGGACAGGAGGGAGAGTGAGGATGGAGAGAGGGAGAAAGAGGAGGGAAAGAGGAGGTGGCGAGACAAACACAGATATTATCCAGTGTTGGATGTCGAGGTGATCCAGTGGTTTAAAGAGCTATAAAGGCCCTAGTCCACTAAGCTGATTCTCATGCAATATTGCGCCGCAGAGGACTATTTTCCAATAGATTCTGTGAGAATCGCATGAGAATCGGCTTAGTGGACAAGGGCCTTTAAGTACTCCCTAGAAGGTTGTGTGTGTGAGAGAGAGAGAGAGAGAGCGAGCGAGAGAGAGAGAGAGGAGGGACTTCTCTTCTTTTTCTTTTTCTTCTACATAGGCCCTATTATCTGGCGGTTTTCAGCAGTATAGTTGGTGTAGACTTGCTAGGTATATATGGATCAGATTTTCAAAAAATGCATATATGGCAGCTCTACACATTTAGGAAATTCTGCTAATTTTGGCTGAAAAATGATGAATACCGGGTATATCTGAGTATATTTGGTATCGCATTGATTTAAAGTATCAGTTCTGTTATATTAAACTGCATTTTGAAGCTGCATTTTTGTCTTAAATGTGGGTTATTCGAGAGGATTGGTGAAGGCAAATTGTACATTTTTTGAAAATCTGACCCATATTCTGCCTCTATATAAGGATTGCCAACAGGCAGCCCATTACCATAGCAATTGTTCTTAGATATTAATTTTCACTTGGTTACCTCCTCCCCTGCCTGGGGCCGCACAACCGGCGCCATTTGCATTATTGCTAAAAGTCGTCTGCATCTCCCAGACGCAGCCAAAACGCTCTCCTTTCCCGCTATTTCTTCCCAATAGGGGATTTGCAAATAAACGCCATCTTGATTCTTGATACACAGTACAGTGTAACATCTATATAAAACATGCCATGTTCTGCATGGAATAGTTATCAGTGCTCTAATGTCAATATCCATGTCAAGCCTCCATCTTTCCCATCATGCATTTGGTTGTCATAGGTCATTTATACAAGCTATGATATTGCTGAAAAGATCCTTGCAATTTTCGATAAGAACCCCAATAGTATAAACAAAACTTAACAAATCAAACCGTCCCTTCCCTCCTATGTTCTGGGTTGATTCCCATCACTTCGCTATTTCGAAAAGAATGTTGCTAAGTATATCATTTGACTCATTTTCATGTGACACATCCATATGATCAAGCTGACAAAGTTTCAAGAGATTTCATGACTGCATTCATTTTATGAGAAGAGGCATATGGGTAATATAATAGCGTTACTAGGAAATCTAGGGTGCAGACTTATAAGGAGAGAGAGGGATCAGATTTACAAAAAATGTACAATTGGCAGCTCTACACATTTAGGAAATTCTGCTAAATTTGCTGAAAACTGATAATTACTGGGTATATTTGGGATCGCATTGATTTAAAGTATCAGTTCTGTTATGTTAAATTGCATTTTGATGCTCATTTTTGTCTTAAATGTGGTTTACTTGAGAGGATTGGTGAAGGTAAATTCTACATTTTCTGAAAATCTGACCCAGACAGTGCTCCAGGCTGCTGTCTCCCACCACTGGGGACGGGTAATACTATATCTGTCAACTGTCATACATATGTCACTATTGAGTGTCGCTCTGATGTTATAGCTCGTATAAAATGCTAAAATGTATCAGCTTGTATGACAGTTAAAGGCTGGAGGGATAGAATATGTTGTATATAGACACAATTGCTTGACAGCGATCCTGGTGCGGACATAGCAATTGCAGAAATCACATAGCCCAAGTGTAATATGGAACTTAGATATCGCTCGAGGGTAATTTTGTATTTATTATACTTTTCCCGATATTTATTTAATAAATAGTGAAAATTCTATAGAAATCGTCTGTGAGATTAGTGGGTATTATATACCACATGCTGTATGTGGTATGAGCACCAATGCTGTAGACAGCAGTGTTCCATATTACCCACTAGAAAGGTATAATACACAGCTGTATATGGTATGAGCACCAATACTGTAGCCTATGATGTTCCATATTACCCACTAGAAAGGTATAATACACAGGCCACACCATACACTGTATGTGTTATGAGCACCAATGCTGTAGCCTATGGGGTTCCATATTACCCACTAGAAAGGTGTAATACACAGGCCATACCACACACTGTATGTGGTATGAGCACCAATACTGTAGCCTATGGGGTTCCATATTACCCACTAGAAAGGTGTAATACACAGGCCATACCACACACTGTATGTGGTATGAGCACCAATACTGTAGCCTATGGGGTTCCATATTACCCACTAGAAAGGTATAATACACAGGCCATACCACACACTGTATGTGGTATGAGCACCAATACTGTAGCCTATGGCATTCCATATTACCCGCTAGAAAGGTGTAATACACAGGCCATACCACACACTGTATGTGGTATGAGCACCAATACTGTAGCCTATGGCATTCCATATTAACCGCTAGAAAGGTATAATTCACATGCCATACCACATGCTGTATGTGGTATGAGCGCCAATGCTGTAGTCTATGGCATTCCATATTACCCGCTAGAAAGGTATACGCCATACCACATGCTGTATGTGGTATGTGCGCCAATACTGTAGCCTATGGCATTCCATATTACCCACTAGAAAGGTGTAATACACAGGCCATACCACACACTGTATGTGGTATGAGCACCAATACTGTAGCCTATGGCATTCCATATTACCCACTAGAAAGGTGTAATACACAGGCCATACCACACACTGTATGTGGTATGAGCACCAATACTGTAGCCTATGTCATTCCATATTACCCGCTAGAAAGGTGTAATAAATGGGTCACTTATGTCGCTATGTGTTATTGTCAAGTGTCGCCCCGATTTTATAGCTTGTATAATTATATCTGGCAGCCAAAGGCATGGGCGATAAAAGGTGTTTTGTGGTCGTTATCTGCCCCACAACTGACATAATTACATGCGATAATAATCATTTTATTCTTGTTACGATTTGTGTCACATATGTGATGTGTTAAAGGAAAATGAGTCACATGTCGCAAAAATGGATTTTGAGATATAAATAGAATTCAAATCAGGTGAGTGAGATTGGTAGCTTTATGCCCTTATCAACACTTTGAAGTGTTATATCAAGGGCGGGAGAGCTGAGAGGGAGGGAGTGAGTGAGTGAGATTGGTTGCTTTACGCCCTTATCAACACTTTGAAGTGTTATATCAAGGGCGGGAGAGCTGAGAGGGAGGCAGTTTATCATCTTAAATAGAGATAGAGAAGAAGGGAGAGAAACACAGAGAAAAAGGGACAGAAGGCACTTTAAGGTCATACCCAGGACCATAGAATTCAAAACATAAAATAATATCACTACTAAGACAACCGGGATACTCGATATATAAGCGAATATTTCCCTACCTCGATATGTTTTGAATTCTCGAGGTAGGGCAATAGTGGCTTATATATCGAGTATCCCGGTTGTCTTAGTGGTGATATTATTTTGGGTTGGAAATAAAGCCCCTAGTTGTTGTTTTCAATATTTATTTTCACAGAATTCAGAATAACTAAATATATTAGCTTGATTAATGAAAGGTGGGAGGTGTGTACTGCAGACGTCTTCCTTGTGGGAGTTACTGCCCGGGACCCGTTGCATAATGAGTCTTACTTGGAGGAGAGCAACAGAAAATGTACAATTTGCTTTCACTATTTCTCTAAATTAACACACATTTATGACAACAATGAGGTTAAAATACAGTTTAAAATAACTGTTGCTAAATCAACGCAACACCTCAAATATACTCAGATATAGGGTCAGATTTTCAGAAAATTTACAGTTCTCCTTCACCAATTCTCTCAAATAACCCAAATTTAAGACAAAAATCGGGTTCAAAATCCTGTTCAACATAACCAAACAGATTGTTTGAATCAAGGCAATACCAAATATATTCAGATATACCAAGTGTTGATGATTTTTCAGTCCAATTTAGCAGAATTTAAAAAATATGTTGACCTGCCAATTGTACATTTCCTGACAACCTGAGACCTGATAGGTGAAGGCGATGGAGGGGGTGGAGCCTGTTGTCATGGGACCAGTACTGGATGGCCTGTCACATTGATGTCACAATGTTTTATGTCAAGTGTTGCTGCACTGGGTGCTGCTATAGCAATAACACAGAGTGCTCCAATCCACTCACAGTCTACCGCCCAGAGACAGGTGTGATATCGAAAAGTGACCCCGTCGAAAAGTGACCCGTGGGTCGATTCATGGGTCACTTTTCGTCATGACACCGGCCCACACACAGATCCATGCGGGTGAAACCGCCAGAAAATGTACAATTCACCTTCACAATCCTCTCAAATAACCCACATTAAAGACAAAAATGAGCTTCAAAAGGCAGTTTAAAATAACGGAACAGATACTGTAAATCAATGCGATACCACAAATACTCAGATATACCCGGTATTCTTCATTTTTCAGCCTAATTTAGGAGGATCTCCTAATTATGTAGAGCTGCCAATTCACCTTCACCAATTCTCTCAAATAACCCACATTTAAGCCAACAAATAAGGTTCAAAAACACAGTTCAATACAACCAAACACATTGCTTGAATCAACCTTATACCAAATATACTCAGATTTACCTAGTATTGACCATTTTTTAGCAGAATTTAGCAGACTTTCGTAAATGTGTAGAACTGCCAATTGTACTTTTTCTGATGATCTGACCCATACATGTCGGAGTTGTTCAATCATGTATGTCACTCAGTTCTATCATATTAGTAGCAATGACTCCTGATTTATCCTATAGTAATGAAGTCAACAATTCAATCTCTAGAGGTTCCACTCCATAAAAGCTGGAGTGAATATTTTATGGCGGGTTTTGATGAGTGATTGAATGGTTGTGATGGACGGTGCATCAGTGTATACCATCTCATGTGATGTTTTTCAGGAGTCACAAGTCGCAAAATTGTTATTTTTCAAAGCATTTAATTTACAGGATATATATGTGGGAATGTTATCATTTTTTGGGTGCTTAGCTCTGCTCATAGCATGAATACATGTAGCAAATTTCATACAGTGTATTAAATATATCCATCTATTTCTCAGGTCATATTATAAACTATATTCAGCTACTTCACTAGAAAATGTTCATCCAGAAGTATTTCAATTTTTTTTTCAAAAATAAAAATATCAAACTAATGATAACGAAATACTTACTAAATGTCCAACTGTTTACTATCATTGGAAACGGCTTGATCTCATCTTTTTTTTTTCTTTTTTTTTTTTATTTCGTTTTGTTTCGTTTTCATATATGATAGTATCTCAAAATCTATTTGTTGCGACTTGTGACTCATTTTCCTGTAACAAATGTGATGCACAGAGAGTTGTACCCAATCTCTTGCTTCCGTGGGACTCTTTAGTATAGTTTTGCACTGGCAACAGGTTCTAACTCATTTTCTTTTATTTCAATCAGTGAGATTTTAGATTTAGATTTAAAAATATTTTATTCAGATCTATGAACATTTCCATACATAAAGCACAAATATTCTCAGGACAGCCTGAATTAATAGAGAATTTTTTTTACATAATACAGTGAAAAGAAAGTTCGGTTACAAATGATATTTACTTTAACCACTATATAACTTTATCAAACATAGAAGAGATAGGTAACTTCGGTTTTTTAAACATAGGTATACATAAGCCAATGTAATAATATAAGAACAATATCCATACTCAAGATGCATTGATAATACAAGAAATTGATTAGCGTGCAGAACTAGTCCTGCATTCGCTTATTATAGAAATAGAATGCAGTTGCAAGATATATTTTTATGATTAGTTTGAGTTATTAAGTCAAACAGAGGGACTTTCAAAGATAGTGTATTTCCCCCATTCTCCTCAATCCTCATGAGGACAATGGGAGACTTTTATAAGTAAACCTTAATTGTTATGAATCAATGTAATTGTTTATATGCATGTACCCTTCTATATTCCCCTATAGCCTAGTGGTTAAAGCTTTGGACTTCCAAGCAGGATTGTGAGTTTGAATCCCAGAGCAGACAGCCTTTTTACATTTGTTTCATTTTCGAGTCATTTTATTTTTTAATTTCACTAATATCTTCACATCTGGGACTCGGATTTCTTTTAAACTCACACATGTAGTTATTGATTCAATTCCCTGTTGATTGGTGAAAGAATTAGAGCGTCTAAGATCGAATTAAGGGAGAAAAGTCCGTTGGATGGGGTTTGCAGATATATAGGTTCTCTGTTATAGAGGTATGGGTGGCAGTCATGAGCTTGTGTTTATTTTCGGCGAAAATGGTTTTTGCACGGGCCACAATACGTCAAGGCTAAAGGCTGGGTTCCACTGGCCGGCTACTCCTCCGGCTACTCTTCTCGTTTCTTTGCTCCCACTTCTTTAGAAGCGGGAGCAAGCAGCTGAAGGTATACCGGAATGGGTGCTAAATATTGCCCCACTACTTCTAACGCTTCTCAGAAATGTAAGCAGACAACATTTTATTTTCACATAGAAATGGACTGAGAAGTAGCCTGAGAAGTAGCATAGAATGGTGCTATTGCCCCGTCTCAGCTCCCACTACAAAGTAGCAGCCGCTTCAAATCAAACATGTTTGGTTGAAGCGGGAGCACTCTACGCTTTGAAAATGCTCCAAAAGAAGCGGAAAGTAACATGGCTTTGTAGCGGGGCCAATAGCACCCATTCCTGTTACTCTCCCGCTTCTTTCATCCAGAAGCGGGAGCAGTAGCGGGAGCAGTAGCGGGAGCAGTAGCGGGAGCAGTAGCGGGAGCAGTAGCCGGCCAGTGGAACCCAGCCCTAAGTTGCAGTAAAATATTGATTACTTCATTAGATCAAACAATGATTAAGTTTTGTAAGCTTTTCCTTGTCCTTATCTAAGAACACAACTGTAAGTTCCACCCATAGAACCATAGAGCCCCACCCCCCACTATAGAACCATAGAGCCCCACCCCCCCACTATAGAACCATAGAGCCCCACCCCCCACTATAGAACCATAGAGTCCCACCGCCCACTATAGAACCATAGAGCCCCACCCCCCACTATAGAACCATAGAGCCCCACCCCCCACTATAGAACCATAGAGCCCCACCCCCCACTATAGAACCATAGAGCCCCCACCCCCCCACTCT
>OW804096.1:136220553-136270159 GCA_942159475.1 Sthenelais limicola | reverse complement strand
AGCCGAATCTCTGTCCTTAACTCTCCCCCCCCCCTTAAATTTCTCTCCTACACCTTCTTCTCTCTCTCCCTCTCTTCCTTTGCGCCGCAGAGGAATCTTTTCCACTACACTCTCCCGCGCAACGTATCCGCACGATACGAAAATGAATACGATTTTCTTGTACCCACTTTTGATACGATTTTTTTCGTCTCAGGCGTTTTTCGTACCTGGGAAAGCTAAATCTCCTAATCCCTGGTGTGCGGTGGTGCGTTAAGAGTTGGCGCGCCTGGCCGTGTGCGGCAGTGCGTGAAGGAGTGTGCACTCACCCATGACAAAGTGACAAAGCAGAGAAAAAAACTTGACCATACTTGGGTTCGATCTAAGAACCTTGGGGTTCACAAGCGAGCATCCTAACCACTACACCACAGAACCAGCTATGAACAAGTCCTCAACTAATTAATCTGAATGCTAATAGTGTGTGTGTGAGAGAGAGGGGGAGGAAGAGAGAGAGAAACAGAGAGAGAACGAGGGGGAGAGGCAGACAGGGAGATTGCAATTGAAAGAAATTAAGAAAGAGATTGGTGGGAAAGGAGAGGAAGAGCAGGGTATATATTTTTTTTCAGGAATATAATATATATTAAATATATCCAGGTATATGAGTAATTCTCCCAATCATGTGTCATTTGGTTTTCCAACCTAGGTCGTCTACAACCTTTATTTGGGATCATCTCACATGATAATAACCATTTTATTTGAATTCTTTGGCAAAAATAAGGTTTTTAAATTTGAGTCTTTTCATCATAAGTAATTCTCAAAGCCACACTCCCGCAATGATACAAAATTATCCTCCTTGTATTATCATAGGCCTGGTAGTGACTTGAAGGTGGGACAGAACTACCGATTTTTTAAGCATGTCATGATACGTGACGGCCCTCCAGGGTTTATTATCAAATATGGAATTATTTCAATTATGTGAATATTTAGGCCTATCAAGGCCTTGACAAAACACATAAGAGACTTAGTTCTGCCTCTATTATTTTGCCTGGCATATGAAGTAACATGTGAAAATGTCACGATACGCGGCGGTCACGATACGCGGCGGAATTTTCGGGAATGTTGCGCATCGCGGTAACGCTGACACAGGAAAAAATCTTTAGGATATACAAGGATCGTGTTCATAGAAAAAATCGGGAAACTGTCAGCTTCATGTGGAATTTTGAATAATCCAAATCGGTGAAGGTCTCGCAAGATTGTAGCAGTTTTTCTGAAACTATATTTATCAATATTACATATCTAATTGTGACCCTTATCACATATTTACTTGTGATATTTTTTATGCAATGCTATTCCTATGCAAAAATTACAAAAACGACCTTTCCTCACGTTTTGGGCTCTAGATACCTTAATATTTAAGCCTAAATGTTATTTTTTTAGGATTATATAGAGGAGAATATATACTTTCAGGACATGATACTCCCAAGTCTGTCCTTTTAACTAAATATTTTTTCTATTTTCAACCCTGAAATGCAAGACTTTTCTGAGAATGGCCCTATAGAATATGAATACACTATAAAATGGTTTTAGCTGTACCTCACTTTCCATTGTGATGGGCTTCTTGAAGGTGTTAAAGCATTGCAATAACACCCACTCAAGCGTGGTGCGTCCAAGCATGGCCAGACCAACAGACATTGAGGAGCCATGGCCAACTTCCAAAAACAGAGTGCGAATACGGAGCATATCATATTTCGTCTCCGTGATTCAAATGACCGTTTTTCGTATCAGAAGTTCAGGCAATTTCGTCACCACTGTTCACCAGTAGCCTTCGTGGTGCTCTGTAGACAAAAATCGTCTCACTGAAGACGAAAAAACGTGCCGCTCCGTATCGCCCGGGTACGGCGCGCGGGAGAGTGTACGTTCTGTAAGAATCGCATGGGAATCTGCTTAGTGGACAAAGGCCTTAGGGCCTTAAGAACTATTTTTTTTAAAAATAACTTTTATTTTACCTTCTTAGCTTTTCTCCTTGCTAAGTAGCTGGTAAAGAACTTTAAAGGAAGGCATTTGCTTTTCAGACATTAATATTAATTTTCATTCCTACAGTAGGAAGTTCCTACCTTAGCAAGGAGAAAATGCTTAGCAAGGAACATTTTAAGTAAGGATTTGTTATGCAACAGGACCCAGGAGCCACTGTACGCGAGTTACTATAAATAGCCGTGTAAATATGCTTGTAGGAAGCATTTTGCACTCAATGAATTTCATTGATTTTTCCAGCTAAGATGAACACCTTGCTTCAACCTAGACACATCTCAACATATGGGTCGGGTCGCACACACATGTACAATTGCCCATTCTACACATTTTACTATCTCATAATAAAAACAATATGATCGGTTATAACTATATTGAATATAGTCGAATTGTGCACTTTCTGACGATTTCACCCATATATGGATCAGATTGCCTAGAAATGTACAATTTCCCGCTCTAAAATTAAACTAAATTAGTCTGAAAATGGTAAATACATGGTGTATTTGAGTTTATATTCTGTATTAAATTGATTGGTTGGTTCTGTTGAACTCTATTTTGAGGATTGTTTTGTCTAGAACTTTTTTTCTTTTTTTTTGTCCAACATCGGATCTTTATTCATAATAAAACAGAAATGTATCGGTGAAGATTCGTAGTTGCCAGATTCCTTACGAAACAACGTGAGAGGAATAGGCCTTTGACATTAATGAACAATATTAATTTGAAGTAAATTGTTTCATGGGTATTCTGGCTTTTCTGAAGAACTTTCTTCGTTTTATATTTTTTTCATGATTTTCAGATTTTCTTTTTCAACTCACAATCAAAACTTTTTAAAGATAATTGGTAAAAGCAAATGGTACATTTTCCGAAAATTTGACCCATATGTGAAACACTTGTGTCATAAAGCATCATACATTGGATGAATTGTATTGATTGTTCCGCCTAAAATGAACATCCAACCCCAACACCACCAGAACGCTTGGTAGACGCGCGACCAGGTGTAAAACACGTCCTCCAGCACCTAGCAACAAAATGATCACTTCATTCCTCCAGACCATCACCATAGCAACATAAAATCTCCCGGCGCTGACACTGCTGAAGCCTTATGTATATACGTTGTTAGGCGTTTCCATGGCAACTACATCTTGAAGGGTGGCGTCGGGGTCGCGTTCTGTAAATGGGCCCCCTTGCGCTAGGGCGTGTGACCCCCGTAGCCTTATCTATTACATAGAGATAACATGTCGTCAGGCTTGGAGGGAAGGGGATTGGGATCAGAAAGGTGGGCGCTGAGATTGGGCGCGGGGAGGTGTGTGTGAGATTGGTACGATTTGATTGATACTGTGTGGGGAGGGATATACCTTGGTGAGATATGTACCTATTATCTGTTGTTAGGTGGGGAGGGGGAGGGGGAGGGGAGGGGGAGGGGAGGGGAGGGGAGGGGAGGGGGAGGTGTGTGTGAGATTGGTACGATGCGATTGATACTGTGTGGGGAGGGATATACCTTGGTGAGATATGTACCTATTATCTGTTGTTAGATGGGAGAGAGGGAGGGGAGGGGGAGGGGAGGAGGTGGGCGCGGGGAGGTGTGTGTGAGATTGGTACGATGTGATTGATACTGTGTGGGGAAGATATACCTTGGTGAGATATGTACCTATTATCTGTTGTTAGGCGGGGGGGGGGGGGGAGGGGGTGTAAGGGGGAGTTGTATGGATATATATCTCTGTAGGGGAGAAAGGTACCTATTATCAGCTGTTAGGGAGGAGGGAGAGAGAGACAGACAGACAGACACAGAGAGAGACAGAGAGGAAGGAGCAGGGCTCGATAAAAACCCTACTAACTTCACTTGCCCAATGAACAATGGTAGAAGGTGCGGTCTGTGATAACACTCTGTTGTCCTCATCTCCTGGTAGAGAGACCAGAGAGAAGGAAGGCAGGAGAGCTTGCACACCTGTAGCGTTCCTCTACCACACCTGATGCACACCTGTGAGCTATTTATAGCCTCTGATCAGATCGCAGATAACACCTTGCGTGACGTCACCAGGAATTGCCCTTAATTGGGCTGAAACATACTAGGTCCTGGGTATGACCATAAAGTGCCTTTCTGTCTCTTGTCTCTGTCTCTCTCTCCCTTCTTCTCTGTCTCTATTTCCTGGGTATGATCATAAACTGCCTCCCTCTCAGCTCTCCCGCCCTTGATATAACACTTCAAAGTGTTGATAAGGGCGTAAAGCACTCACTCTCTCATGATAGATTGTGTATTTCATTATATTTGGCATAGAGTTGATCGAACGTTGGTAAAATATTTTATGCATACGTATCGGGAAAATGAGTCACAAGTCGCAAAAAATGATATTTTTCAAAGTGATTCATTCACAAAATCTTTTTATTGGAATATTCTGATTGGGGGGGGGGGGGGGGGGGTAGCCCTTTCCGTCGTATAGATCTATATTCCGACATTGCATTAAATATATCCTTGCGTTTCGAAGGTCCTAGCTCCTATGGAGTATATTTAGTTACTTTACTGGTAATTGTCCACCCAGAAATATTGCAAACTTTGTTTCAAACATAAATATGTCAAACATAAAATATATAAACATTCTTAGATGTTCTTAACGTTTATTACCATTAGAATCGGCTTGATCTCATCTTTTCAAATATGATTATGTCAAAATCCATTTTTGCGACTTGTGACTCATTTTCCTGTGACACATCGCAAATGTGCAGAGCTGCCGATTGTACATTGTCTATCTGCCCGACGCATACATAGACACCTATAATTACCATCGATCATATTGCGCACGCACACTACCGGTCTTCAGAACTGAAGGCAAAAATATACTTAGAGGAGCTACCATTGACAAGAAATGGAAATTTAAAAAAAACAAAAAACATTCAGGCAGAATGGAATAATCAATAACATCCAACAGTCTCTGATATATATATACGGGGAAGGAAAAAGGGACCTCTTGGGTCAGATCGTCAGAAAATGTACAATTGGCAACTCTACACATTTAGGAAATGCTGCTAAATGAGGGTGAAAAATGAAGAATACCGGGTATATCTGAGAATATTTGGTATCGCATTGATTTAAAGTATCAGTTCTGTTATATTAAACTGCATTTTGAAGCTCATTTTTGTCTTAAATGTGGGTTATTTGAGAGGATTGGTGAAGGCGAATTGTGCATTTTCTGAAGATCTGACCCTCTTCTTTCTGCCCCACTCTAACAAATGTAATCACTGAGTCTCAAAGGGGAGTCTTTAAGTATCTCTATTCTAGGCAGTGGCCCTTTAAGCTGGGGGGAATCCACATAATGGAGTTAAAGCTCTGTACTTTGTGGTGGAAACATGTATAGAATATCCACTATATATGGGATTAGGATGGAACAGAAAATGTAGGCTGTAATGGCCTGAGTAGCAAGTAAATTGATCCAACAATTCCGAAATCTTTCAGTAGAATATATGAAGAAGTATCAAGTTTATAAGTCACATGAGTAACTCTTGTATAAACATATAACAGCAGCAGAATATTGATACATCCAGTCCTATAAGTCATAATATGAGTAACTCTTGTATAAACATATAACAGCAGCAGAATATTGATGAATCCAGTCCTATAAGTCATAATATTATGAGTAACTCTTGTATGAACATATAACAGCAGCAGCATATTGATGAATCCAGTGCTATAAGTCATAATATGAGTAACTCTTGTATAAACATATAACAGCAGCAGAATATTGATAAACCCAGTCCTATAAGTCATAATATGAGTAACTCTTGTATAAACATATAACAGCAGTAGAATATTGATAAACCCAGTCCTATAAGTCATAATATGAGTAACTCTTGTATAAACATATAACAACAGCAGAATATTGATGAATCCAGTGCTATAAGTCATAATATGAGTAACTCTTGTATAAACATATAACAGCAGCAGAATATTGATAGATTCAGTCCTATAAGTCATAATATGAGTAACTCTTGTATAAACATATAACAGCAGCAGAATATTGATAAATCCAGTCCTATTAGTCATAATATGAGTAACTCTTGTATAAACATATAACAGCAGCAGAATATTGATGAATCCAGTCCTATAAGTCATAATATTATGAGTAACTCTTGTATGAACATATAACAGCAGCAGCATATTGATAAATCCAGTGCTATAAGTCATAATATGAGTAACTCTTGTATAAACATATAACAGCAGCAGAATATTGATAAACCCAGTCCTATAAGTCATAATATGAGTAACTCTTGTATAAACATATAACAGCAGTAGAATATTGATAAACCCAGTCCTATAAGTCATAATATGAGTAACTCTTGTATAAACATATAACAGCAGTAGAATATTGATAAATCCAGTCCTATAAGTCATAATATGGGTAACTCTTGTATAAACATATAACAGCAGCAGAATATTGATGAATCCAGTCCTATAAGTCATAATATGAGTAACTCTTGTATAAACATATAACAGCAGCAGAATATTGATGAATCCAGTCCTATAAGTCATAATATGAGTAACTCTTGTATAAACATGTAACAGCAGCAGAATATTGATGAATCCAGTCCTATAAGTCATAATATGAGTAACTCTTGTATAAACATATAACAGCAGCAGAATATTGATAAATCCAGTCCTATAAGTCATAATATGAGTAACTCTTGTATAAACATATAACAGCAGCAGAATATTGATGAATCCAGTCCTATAAGTCATAATATGGGTAACTCTTGTATAAACATATAACAGCAGCAGAATATTGATAAACCCAGTCCTATAAGTCATAATATGAGTAACTCTTGTATAAACATATAACAACAGCAGAATATTGATGAATCCAGTCCTATAAGTCATAATATGAGTAACTCTTGTATAAACATATAACAGCAGCAGAATATTGATAGATCCAGTCCTATTAGTCATAATATGAGTAACTCTTGTATAAACATATAACAACAGCAGAATATTGATGAATCCAGTGCTATAAGTCATAATATGAGTAACTCTTGTATAAACATATAACAGCAGCAGAATATTGATAGATTCAGTCCTATAAGTCATAATATGAGTAACTCTTGTATAAACATATAACAGCAGCAGAATATTGATAACTCCAGTCCTATAAGTCATGATATGAGTAACTCTTGTATAAACATATAACAGCAGCAGAATATTGATAAATCCAGTCCTATAAATCATAATATGAGTAACTCTTGTATAAACATATAACAACAGCAGAATATTGATAAATCCAGTCCTATAAGTCATAATATGAGTAACTCTTGTATAAACATATAACAACAGCAGAATATTGATAAATCCAGTCCTATAAGTCATAATATGAGTAACTCTTGTATAAACATATAACAACAGCAGAATATTGATGAATCCAGTCCTATAAGTCATAATATGAGTAACTCTTGTATAAACATATAACAGCAGTAGAATATTGATAAACCCAGTCCTATAAGTCATAATATGAGTAACTCTTGTATAAACATATAACAGCAGTAGAATATTGATAAATCCAGTCCTATAAGTCATAATATGGGTAACTCTTGTATAAACATATAACAGCAGCAGAATATTGATGAATCCAGTCCTATAAGTCATAATATGAGTAACTCTTGTATAAACATATAACAGCAGCAGAATATTGATGAATCCAGTCCTATAAGTCATAATATGAGTAACTCTTGTATAAACATATAACAGCAGCAGAATATTGATGAATCCAGTCCTATAAGTCATAATATGAGTAACTCTTGTATAAACATATAACAGCAGCAGAATATTGATAAATCCAGTCCTATAAGTCATAATATGAGTAACTCTTGTATAAACATATAACAGCAGCAGAATATTGATGAATCCAGTCCTATAAGTCATAATATGGGTAACTCTTGTATAAACATATAACAGCAGCAGAATATTGATAAACCCAGTCCTATAAGTCATAATATGAGTAACTCTTGTATAAACATATAACAACAGCAGAATATTGATGAATCCAGTCCTATAAGTCATAATATGAGTAACTCTTGTATAAACATATAACAGCAGCAGAATATTGATAGATCCAGTCCTATTAGTCATAATATGAGTAACTCTTGTATAAACATATAACAACAGCAGAATATTGATGAATCCAGTGCTATAAGTCATAATATGAGTAACTCTTGTATAAACATATAACAGCAGCAGAATATTGATAGATTCAGTCCTATAAGTCATAATATGAGTAACTCTTGTATAAACATATAACAGCAGCAGAATATTGATAACTCCAGTCCTATAAGTCATGATATGAGTAACTCTTGTATAAACATATAACAGCAGCAGAATATTGATAAATCCAGTCCTATAAATCATAATATGAGTAACTCTTGTATAAACATATAACAACAGCAGAATATTGATAAATCCAGTCCTATAAGTCATAATATGAGTAACTCTTGTATAAACATATAACAACAGCAGAATATTGATAAATCCAGTCCTATAAGTCATAATATGAGTAACTATCGTATAAACATATAACAGCAGCAGAATATTGATGAATCCAGTCCTATAAGTCATAATATGAGTAACTCTTGTATAAACATATAACAACAGCAGAACATTGATAAATCCAGTCCTTTAAGTCATAATATGAGTAACTCTTGTATAAACATATAACAACAGCAGCATTTAGATAAATTCAGTCTTACAAGTTATAGCATGAGTCAATTTGGTAAGATTTGCTTTGTCATAAATATATTTATTTAGCTGAGAATACAGATTTAAACCTCTACTGAAGCAGTATCTTCAATGGGAAGTTGTTTCTTAATGTGAGAAAGATCGATTCTGTATGTATACATATCTTTGTTCTTGTATGGCCAAGTACTCCCACTCTCAAATGTTGGCGAGACTTTTAGACGTATATTGAATATTGAATCCTTGCCAACTTCTGTATAAAAATGTGTACATAAATGTCTGTGATGTCTTTTCTTTTTTTTCTTTTTTTTTCTAAAAGGTTTTATTCATGAAATCCTGCCCTCGAGGCTTTTACACATCTAAGTTTCAATATCAGTCTCCCTTTTATTTTGTATTTTTTTGGTATTTTCTTTTTCTCTCATCCGCTTAGGGTCTTGTCCCTCTACACCTTATGCGGTATCAATAGGGGAGTTGCATGTCTCACTGCGCATGTCTACTGCAGTGCATGCTGGGATGGATTCTGTTGAAATCTGACATACAAATATTTGGCAATATTTTATCAAAAATTGCAAGAATGTTTTCACCAATATCAGAGCTTGTATAAATCATCTATGAAAACCGAATGCATGATGGGAAAGATGGAGACTTGTGTTATGGAAACATGTAAAACACATGAATATTGACATTAGAGCATTGATAAATAGTCCATGCTGAACATGGCATGTTTTCTATAGATTTTAGACTGTACCATTAGTCCCATAATTCCATGCGAATCAAGATTCAAAATGGCGGCTATGCAACTCCCCTATTGCATTCATTCATAACAAATACCTGTACCTAGGACAATACCACACTGTCCCGCCCGCCGTATCCGCCCGATACGAAAATGAATACGAATTTCTTGTACCCACTTTTGATACGATTTTTTTCGTCTCAGCCGTTTTTCGTACCCGCGACGGGTAAATAATAACCTGGGAAAGCTAAAGGATTAGGAAGACCCCTACGGCCGGCCGGCCGGCCAGTGCCAGACAAGCTGGCGTGACCATTAGTGTATGACGGCCACTAGTGAGAAACAGAGAAAAAAAACTTACCAATGCTTGGGTTCGATCAAGCAACCTTAGAATTCACAGGCGAGCTTCTACCCCACTACACCACCGAAATTGATGAAGGCATCCGCTCAACAGATAGTCAAAACCTGGTCTTTTCCCCCCAGTTACACCTATGCACTTGGTACATTGTCACGCATTTTTTTAAAAACGCATGGTCCTATAATCACTTGATAATTGAGTGTAATAGTCAATCACCCTAGACCTGTGTAGTAATAGGTTGGCTTTTTGTTATAATCCTCTAACAGGTTTCATCTCAAAAGGTTTCATCTCAGGGTTACTACCTAACATAGGCCTAGGTACAAACCCTTATTTTTAGCTCTATTTTTATTTCACACTCTGCTGTTTCGCAGGCGCTTAGCTTCTCCACTTTCCGTCAGATTGGCTCCGCCCTGGACTTTTCTGAAAGATTTATTCAAGGGCTCTAGGAGGAATATTTTGGTTATTCTATAGGCCTATTTGCCGCCGAGCAAAGGCCAAAATACCAACCACATACCTATTATCTACCTATCACAGGTTCAAAGGCTTCGTTCAGACTCACTCTATACTTATTAGATTTAAAATGAGACTTTATAATTTCAACCAACCGATCCTGTCCACCCTGGTATCATTTTAAAGCTAATAAATAGACATACTACAGTAATAATTTTCATTTCTCTACCATTTTTTCCCGCCGTGGAAATAGCCAATCTCTGGCCGCCGCATTGCAACCATATACCTTAGGTTAAAACAATATTTAATAAGTTTCACCTTATAGGTATAAGCTTCACGGTGCCGACCAGTTATTATCCCACAAGGGTGGACGAGGGGAAGGGTGGATACAGTATATTTTCTCTTTCATTTCATCAATATTAGTGGGGCCATTTACCTATATCATATATGTAAACACGCCTCATTCAGGGAGGGAGAATAAACGTTAACAGTATATCAGAACAGGATTATGCAACAGGATATCCGACTCTCTCATCACTTTCTATAATAATGTTTGTTCTGGAAGAAGTGGGGGGCCCATTCCGGCCTGATTCTGTCTTGACCTCTCTGAATAGAATACACTATCCTATACCTAAGTATAGCAGCAACATCACACATTTAAGTTTTAACACTTGGCAATGCCCCATTTCGCTTACCCATACGCATGGGTGTGTGGCATCATTTTCACACACATTATTTTAGCACTATTTCTTCTACCTTTTTCTTGATCGTTGCATGGACACAATATAACATATCAATACGAAAAACGGAGCACGAATACGGAGCGTATCAAATTTCGTCTCCGTGATTCAAATGACCATTTTTCGTATCAGAAGTTCAGGCAATTTCGTCACCACAGTTCACCAGTAGCGTTCGCGGTGCTCTGTAGACAAAAATCGTCTCACTGAAGACGAAAAAACTTGCAGCTCCGTATTGCGCGGGTACGGCGCGCGGGAGAGTGCAGCCTACAATAAAGGACCGAGGTACAATACCAAGATGTTTTACGTCCTATGAGTTCTGCTTTATACCTTTTTGGCCTCCCTGCTAGAGTTTTCAGGGGTGATGAGATAGAACATACAACTGTCAAATACAATTTTCTTTTTTTAAAGAAATTTTATTGATTCCAGTTCCTTTGCTTACACAAGGGTAATCTCATGGTAATCATTTCAAAACAAAAATCAGTATCATAATCATATATCAGATATTTAATTTTTTTAACATTTACAGAAGAGTATACATCATCAGCACAATTACTAAATCAATTTCAGAAGTATCAAATACATTTCCAGTTTTACATACATTTCCAGTTTTCTTTTGCCTCTGCCAAATACAGATACAGTTTCAGTTACATAGGCACATACGTCCTGTCCAACAGCTGGACCTGTGATGTCTTTTCTTAAAGATATTTTTCTATAAAAATGTAAGATTTCCATTTTCCAACACCAAGGCAAGTCCCTCTTGGTTTAGTAGATGAGTCAGATTGTCAGAAAATGTACAATTGGCTGCTCTACACATTTAATACATTCTGCTAAATTAGACGGGAAAATGATAAAAACTCGGTATATCTGAGTAGAATTTAGGTAATGAGTTGATTTAAAATCTGTTTTATTGTGCTGAACTGTATTTTGTATTTTTTGTATTTAAAGATTTTTATTCAGCAAAGCCATTATGAGCTACAGGTATTCTCAAATTACGTTGGAAATTACTCCCAAAAAACCAGATGCAGAATATACAAGGGTCAGATTTTCAGAAAATGTACAATTCACCTTCACTAGTCCTCTCAAATAATCCAAATTTCAGACGAAAATAAAGTTCAAAATACAGTTCAACCTAACTAAACAGATTGCTAGAATCAATGCAATGCCAAATATACTTGAATTTACAAGTATTGACCAACTTGCAGCCTAATTTAGTAGAAAATTATTAAATGTTACAGCTGCCAATTGTACATTTTCTGAAAATCTGACCCGCAAAAGGTTGATAATGTTACACACATCAGACACTGGTAGGATAACAAAGAGAAAATTATATAAGATAAGATAAGAGGTTATTTATTTGTCTTTAAAGGGTTGCAAGTACAGGTATAGATTATTTGCTGATTATGTAGGGAAGACAATCTGGTCGACATACCATTATGAATCTAACAGAGAGATCATTTCTGCCGGCTGTTACCATGAATTTAGAATATATAACTACTATAGAAATAAAAAAAACCAATAGGAACCTCATTTTTGTCTTCAAGTGAGATATTTAGGAGAATTGGTGAAGATAAATTGTACACTTTATGAAGCCTTAACCCATATTACAAATAAGAGTATAATTGATTCTCATCTATCTTTCCTTACTAATGCACTTGGCGCCCTCCCTCCACCCTCCCCCTCATCCCTGCCCTCACTTCACCTCCACCCCCTACCCCTTATAAAACATACCTTTGTTCTGCCACTAGGTGATGCTATACTAAAACCTATTTTCCCTACCCCCTACCCCCCTCCTCCACCCCCTACCCCCCTCCACCTCCACCCTCTACCCCCTACCCCCTCCTCCACCCCCTACCCCCTCCACCTCCAACCCCATATAAAACATGCCTTTGTTATGCCATATCTATCTTCCCTACCTCCTACCCTATCCCCTCCTACTCCCCACCAACCTCACCTCCCCCCACAACTCCACCTCCACTCCCTACCCCTACCCCCTACCCCCACACCACCACCACCCTCACCTCCACCCCCTATTCCTCCCCTCCTACCCTACCTCCACCACCACCCTCACCTCCACCCCTATAAAACATACCTTTGTTCTCCTACCCCGTGGTGCTATACATAAACCCATCACCCAACATCAAAGGGTTTAAAGTGGTTTACATTAGGAGTAGCTCAGTGGAGCGCCGCTAGGTGGCGTGTGGCATCAGTCAGCTATTATTACAAGCTAGAGAACAACAATAGTACAGTAGAGAAAACGTACAATTGGCCTTCACATATCCTCTCAAAAAAACCCAAATTTAAGGCAAAAATCAGGTTCAAAATACAGTTCAACATAACCAGACCGATTTATTGAATGAATACAATACGGAATATACTCAGATATACTCAGTATTCATCATTTTCCACTCTAATTTAGCAGAATTTGTGAGATGTGTAGAACTGTTGATTGTGCATTTTCTGAAAATCTAACCCACTGTACAGTGCACAGGCTGGGGCCTGGTGATGGTTATTAAAATGAGTCACAAGTCGTAAAATTTATATTTTGGAAAATGTGTTTTATTTACAAGGTGTCTTTGTGGGAATGTTCTCATTATTGAGATGCTTAACGCTGTTTATTATACGCGCATGCTATATGAGAAGTGCTATAAGTGGGGTGCTATAAAAATAGTCATATAGGACGCGTTCTATATGAATGTAGTTGTCTAAAAATAGCTCTGTTTATATGCTTCGCGGAGCTTTGGCTCTCCGCGAAGGATGTAAACAAATCCCCGCGATCGGTAGTCCACCCGTGATTCTAGTACTATGATTAGAGAAATACATAATAAAAATCCCATCATTAAATAGAGCATTAAATTCTCTATTGAATGATATAAGTTTCATTAATGTGACTCAAGAAATGGCTGCGATATGAACGTTTTAAGTCAACAATATAACTTGGCTAATAACAGGGCTGTCAGTGGGGCTGGCAGCGGGGCTCTCTGAGACTTCTTTAATATTTTTTCAGTGATATCTGATCAGATTTTATGCACATATAATAAATATAGAATGGAACTCGCCAGCAATAATCAAAAATTTATAGGACGAGATTCGTCCACATAAGCACTCTGCCTACGGCATCGTGCTTATGTGGACGAATCTCGTCCTATAAATTTTTGATTATTGCCGGCTCGTCCCATTCTCTCTATTTGTAGCATGAATTCATTTACCAAATTTCAAGACTTTTTCATCATAGAGTAAAAATAGAACCCTAACTCATTATTAGCAATAGGTGTCCTCGTAAAATCGACTTGGACCCATACAATCCTATTCCTAATAATACCTTCTTGTGAGATTCTATCATAATCTTCCATTTAGCTTTTATTATTTATATTAGACCAGGACATCCAATGAGACTATATCGTTTTTTTTCATATGATGTAAAATCTTAATATTCTATATTTCTTTTCTCAGCTTTGACTCAAATTGTATTTTGCACAATCTTTCAACCAATTAAAAGAATTGTTAAACTCAACTACCACTAAACAAATTCTGCCATTGCAGCACTTTCCTCTCCTTCAAATACAACACCATAATTAATACAATCTCCCACTAATTGTCTTTCATTGAAGAGATAAAAAGATTATCCCTATGAACTAAATGTAACAGTAATTAATGAAGAATGAGAAGCAAGCAATATACAATCCCATAGTTAATGCGTCCAAATTACCTCCAACAGACTACTGCCTGTATTTTCATACATGGGTGAAAACGCCAGAAAATGTACAATTCATCTTCACCAATCCTCTCAAATAACCCAAATTTCAGACGGAAATAAAGTTCAAAATGCAGTTCAACCTAACCTAACAGATTGTTAGAATCGATGCAATGCTGAATATACTCGAATTTACCTAATATTGACCAAATTGCAGCCTAATTTAGCAGAATTTACTACATGTGTACAGCTGCCAATTGTACATTTTCTGAAAATTTGACCCATTATATAGTGATAATTCCCTTTGTGTTCCCGGGTGTATTTAGCTCATTTACCACCCATCCCATTATACAGCGGAGATATACTCTACAGAGATTAGAGGTAAAATACATGCCTCTCCTATATTGCCTGGCCTTGGGGGAGGCTACTCCACTGTTGATGAGCGATGATGAAGTCTGGGGGGGTTACTTCACTATTGCAGCTGAACATTTGTTATAATCTTTTACTTACACTCTGAGAAATGATGGGTTTATAATCTCTTACCTACACTCTGGGAAAAGATGGGTTTATAATCTCTTACCTACACTCTGGGGAAAGATGGGTTTATAATCTCTTACCTACACTCTGGGAAAAGATGGGTTTATAATGTCTTACCTACACTCTGAGAAATGATGGGTTTATAAACTTTTACCTACACTCTAGGAAAAGATGGGTTTGTGTGATATATTTGTATGAATGTATGTATAATTGTATTCATGGCATTGTCATCCACCCTCCTCACCTGTTGCCCACTGTTGGGCCACCATACTGGTACTGGTCTTTACATGGTAGCCATATTGGCGATCGGTCGAAAAATTTCATTTGGATAATCCTGGTTGGCTACCTGTCTGTCATCCATTGTTCGTTTTGTTTGAGTGCACATAGGAAAGTGGACTTATTTTTGTTATCAGTAATATATTACAATGAGTTGAGAAACAATTATTGATGTATTCCAAAGTATGGATAACTGCTTTGCTTATAACTAAGGTCAACTACACAATTAGAAAAGGGAGTTTTAAGTAAAAATCTACCTCTATGTGGGCTTTAAGTTTTAAAAAAATACCTCTATATTTCAACCACACAATTAGAAAATGAGTTTTAAGTAGCGTAAGTTGTAGGGAAACCCTAGGGAGGGCAGAGTTTTTTATTCTACTTATTCAAACCTTTATCCATTTTTAATATTGGTTCAACGGTTAATTTTGCCATTGGGGAGATGACCTGTAGAGTGGGTGACATTGGGGAGATGACCTGTCCAGTTGGTGACATGCTGATGAGGTCCAGTGGGGATACTACTGTCAGGTATACTCTACCATCTGGTATATAGGCAAGAGAGTCTTAGGGGATAGGGGATTTGCATAGCCGCCATTTTGAATCTAGATTCGCATGGAATTATGGGTGTAATGGTACAGTATAAAATCTAAAGAAAACATGCATTTTCAGCATCAAATACTATTAATGTTCTAATGTCAATATCATACATGTTTCTATGACATGGACCTCCATCTTTCCCATGATGCATTTGGTTTTCATTGATCATATATATACATAATCTATGATATTTGTGAAAACATTTTTGCAATTTCTGATAATAATGTTGCCAAATATTGTATGTCAGATTTGAACTCAATCCGTCCCAGCATGCACTATGACAGACATGCGCAGTGAGACGAGCTGCAACATTATCTGTGATTAATAGGGGAGTTGCATGTCTCACTGCGCATGTCTACTGCAGTGCATGCTGGGATGGATTCAGTTCAAATCTACATAGAAATATTTAGCAAGAATTTTATGGAAAATTGCAAGAATATTTTCAACAATATCATAGCTTGTGTAAATGATCTATAGAAACCAAATGCATGATGGGAAAGATGAAGTTGTGTGTTTAAGAAACATGTATAACACATGGATATTGACATTAGAGGGCTGGTAATATATCCCAAGCTAAAGATAACATGTTTTCTTTAGATTTTATACTGTACCATTAGTCCCATAATTCCATGCGAATCTAGATTCAAAATAGTGGCTATGCAACTCCCCTATTGTAAAGGATTTTCAGGAAAAAACCTTGAGTAACGCAATCTGTAGTGTACACCCTACGAGCTGCAAAATTATCTGTGATTAGTTGTGTGTTTGAGAGTCATGAACATTCGCACTAAAGACCACCACTTTATAGAAACCACCCCTCTATTAAGACCAGTTTTTCTCAGTCCCGAATTGCTTTCCTCTTATTAGATCCGCCCCTCTAATGAGACCACCTCGCTATGAGACCACAACTCGTTCAGTCCCAAGGGTGGTCTTAATAGAAAGGTTCCACTGTATATATTGTTTTGTTTATATGGCATTATTGCATACAACCAAAGACATTATGATGACATAAATCATTAAATGTCTGAAAGTTTTCTCATTGTGATTTCTATCGCCAGTTTGTATTACAGAATGACATATTGCCAGATATCCGTCTCTCCTGCAAAATATTTTTTTTATGATATTTTTAATAGATTCCAATCTCTCCCAGCAGACTGGTAGACTCCGTTGGGACGCTGTCCTCCAGCGTTCTAGCTGGTACATGACCTTTGTAGATTTCATCACTCAGGGTGAACACCCTCTCTATAACACCCTCTCCATCTATCTACCCTCAACCTTTCACCCCCTCAATTCCTCATTTCGGTTAATTTAGTGCTAGAGGGACTATATATATATATTCCAGGGAGAATTGAATGCCATATTTTAGGACGGGTCATTTTATAAATTAATGATGTTTTTGTTTCTTATTGTATGGGTAATGGCGCTTAGAACTTTTGAAGAAAGATTGGACTACTCTGTGCAACTTTTATACAAGAACAACAAATCTATCCTACCATTTTTGTCTGATCTGAGACTCGAACTGCTCGAAAACATAAAAAATATGTGACTAGTAGATAAATTACTCTCAGAAAAATATGAAATAAAACATAAATCACCAATATTTGAATCTTGTAATGCAATTTAGAAATTTACTAATTGTTTAACAAGTTGGATATTGTCCACATCATGGTAGTGCGATCTATATATAAGGAGAGTGGTGACCGGAAGTCTGGTTGCCTGCGCACGCATGCCTGGCTAAAGTCACTATTTATTCTCCCTGCCGTCCATTTAACTAGTTCCGGTTCCGGTTCCGTGGCTGCTTAGATGTATATGTAGACGTACAATCAACAAGACACGTTGTTTGAGTGTCCACTCCATATGTCTAATCACTGTTCAGACTAATTTTATATATTTGTGATGTGTTCCAGGGAAATGAGTCACAAATCCCCCAAATTATTTTTCAAAGTGATTCATTCCCAAGATCTGGAATGTTCTCATATTATTGGGGCCACGAACTTGTAATGACAAGTCATTACAAGTCCGTGTTGGGGCTTAGCGCTGTAACTCTTATTTATCCCCGTACAAAAATCCAAGACAGTGTATTAAATAGATCCTTGCGTTTTGAAGGTCGTTACGTATATTTAGTTACTTTACTGGTAATTGTCAATTCAGAAATACTGCAAACATTTTTCAAACATTTCTTAGATGTCCTTAATGCTTACCATCCTTGGAATCTGCTTGATCTCATCTTTTCAAATATGATGATATCCCCAAATCCATTTTTTGCGACTTGTGACTCATTTTTCTATAACACATCAAATAAGCTGTTTGTTGGCTGGCGGGCGATGGTCTGTACATGTACGCCTTCATTATGGCAGGACTCACATACACGTGGGTCAGGCCATCAGTAAAATGTACAATCGGAAACTCTACAAATTTAGCAAATTCTGCTAAATTAGGCTGAAAAATGATAAATACTTGGTACATCTGACTATATTCGCTTCTCTAGTAGTTCGGTTATGTGGAACTGTATTTTGAACCTCATTTTTTTCTTAAATTAGGGTTATTTGAGAAGACTTTTGAAGACGAATTGTACATTTTCTGACGCCCTGACCCATACATGTTAACTCCCTGACCACCCTGTCTGCTTGACCAGTATAAATGACCCCCCGCGAAGCCTGCACTGACCAGGGCATTGGTCACTCCCAGTCCAGCAATTACCCTTCCGCCAGACTGGCCTTTTTATGAAAGGCATGTCGGATGTCGGGATTGCTCGATAAAACATGGCGGCCATGGCAGTCCACACCCAATAGGGGATTTGTATATATATGGGTCAGATTTTCAGAAAATGTACAATATTCACCAATCATCTCAAATAACCCACATTTAAGACAAAAATGAGCTTCAAAATGCAGTTTAATATAACAGAACTGATACTTTAAATCAATGCGATACCAAATGTACTCAGATATACCTGGTATATTCATAATTTTTCAGCCTAATTTAGGATAATTTCCTAAATGTGTAGAGCTGCCAATTGTACAATTTCTGAAAATCTGACCCATATACCACTGCGCATGTCTCTTACAGTGCATGCTGGGATCAAATGCAGTACCAGACATTGTTTTCTTTTTTCATTATTTATAAAATTTGTATAGCGCTTGTTGTACCATCAAACTGCTCAAAAGCGCTTAACATGTGTAAAGTAAATGGTAGAGTTGAGAGGGAGAGGGTGGGAGAGAGGGGGATATTGAGGTGGGTGGGAGAGGGAGTGCATGTAAGAAGGAGAGGAGAGAGAGAGAAAGTGAGAAAACGTGGGAGACAAGAGGAGGGGAAAGAGAAAGGGGGGAGGGGCAGACAAGAGCCTGGAGAAGGAAAAAAGAGAGAAAAGAAATATAACATGTCCAGACTATAGGTGTTAATCCCCCTCTAGCCCCTCCCTCTAACCCTCCCCTCCCTCTAACCCTCCCCCTAGCCCCCACCTTTTAACCTTCCCTCTAGCCCCTCCTTCCCTCTAGCCCCTCCTTCCCTCTAGCCCCTCCTTCCCTCTAGCCCCTCCTTCCCTCTAGCCCCTCCTTCCCTCTAGCCCCTCCTTCCCTCTAGCCCCTCCCTCCCTCTAGCCCCTCCTTCCCTCTAGCCCCTCCTTCCCTCTAGCCCCTCCCTCCCTCTAGCCCCTCCCTCCCTCTAGCCCCTCCTTCCCTCCTTCCCTCTAGCCCCTCCTTCCCTCTAGCCCCTCCTTCCCTCTAGCCTCCTCCCTCTCATCCTCCCTCTAGCCCCTCCTTCCCTCTAGCCCCTCCTTCCCTCTGGCCCCCTCCCTCTCATCCTCCCTCTAGCCCTTCCTTTCCTCTCCCCCCCCCCAGGCCTCCGATAGCCACACCAGTAAGTAATGGTCCCCCAGCCTCCAATTAAACCTGCCTATAACAGATTGTAGAGGGGGCCATCACGGCAGGAAGTGTGGAGACTGGTGGGAAGTGATAGAGATATTATAATTACCTGGTGATGGAAAGACCAACCTGCATTAGGTCACGTCATGCGATAAATAAGATAATGATGATATAAAAGCGGGATATATAGATTGGGGGAGCGTTATTACAGATATGATGGGATATAGAAATAACTATAACCATCATAACTATGATATAAAACTTTTTCCCCCACGAAAAACCCACAAAAAACCCGTCATTGTATTAATTGTTCTCATTTTTGTCTTATTTCAGGTGAGTTAATGACTTATGGTGAACGTCTGGGGAACGTCTGTAAGGGAAGGTAATTGATACATCCGGGCAATCGTCTAATAGGGGATTTGCATAGCCGCCATTTTGAATTTTGATTCACATAGAATGATGCGACTAATGGACTAATTGTCTAAAATCTATAGAAAACATGTTATATTTAGCATGGAATATTTATCAATGGCATTATGCTCTAATGGCAATATCCATGTGTTATACATGTTTCCAGATTTGAACTGAATCCATCCCATGATGCACTGTAACATACATGCGCAGTGTAACATGCAAATCCCCCTATTATGATTGTTAAATCACTCCTTCTCTTTTACTTAGATTCTCCTGGTCTATCGTCTATCCCTTATCTTCTCTCCCTCTCTTACCCCCTCCGTCCATTACTCTTTCCTCCATCTCTCTCTCCCTCTCCCCTCTCTTTCTCACTCTCTTCCTTTCGTTTTCCTCTCTTCCCCTCTTCCCCTTTCTCTCTCTTCTTCACCCTCTCTCTTCAACTCTGTCTGTCCCTCTCTGTCTATCTCTGCATTTTCTTTTCTCTCCCTCTCCCCTCTCTTTCTCACTCTCTTCCTTTCGTTTTCCTACCTTCCCCTCTTCCCCCTCCCTTTTATTCGCCCTCTCTCTTCAACTCTATCTGTGTCGCTGTCTCTCCCTCTATGTCATCCTCTCCACCTTCTCTGTTCTCTCCCTTTCTCTTCCTTTTTTCTTCCTTTCTCTTCCTTTCTCTCTCTCCCATGCACGTGCCGTCTCTCTCCTCACGTCATGTTCCTCCCACCTTGGAGTAATATTACTCCAAGGTGGGAGGAACATGTAATATTACTCCAAGCTCCCACACAATCTAGCTCCAAATTCCACTTCCTTTCATGGACTCTCTCTCAGCTCTCCCGCCCTTGATATAACCTTCAATGTGTTGATAAGGCCATAAAGCAACCACTCACTCACTCCCTCTCAGCTCTCCCGCCCTTAATATAACCTTCAATGTGTTGATATGATTTAGGTAAAGCAACCAATCTCACTCACTCACTCTTGGACTCCATGACCCTAATAACACAACCTTGACCTTCAGCTTGACCTCTGCATGAGCCCTAATAAAAGGCCCGGCCACCTTGCTTGACCACCTCACTGGTCATCTCTTGCACCCTTACACCCCACACCCTGGAGAGATGGTCAGATTTAAGGGCCAAGGACCTGCCATAAACGTCAGGGGCTAAGACTCAACGGTCTAAAGGTGCTATCCCATTTACCTAGGCCAAGGAAAATACCCATTTGGGCTTCCATTTCTTCCCTTTGATAAATCAAGTCAAATTGCTTGACCAAGGATGTCATTTATCAAATGGTAAAATGTTTCCTGAATTTATTTTGTTATTCATGGCCCATAAAAGGTGTCCTCGGTCAAAGTTGCTGTTAATTGTTTTCATTTGGGTTTCTGGGAACATAACTTAAGTAAAATGGACCAAAATAAAAACAGCATAAGCTGCATTCTCAGATATTGCAACAAAAAGAAATTTAACCCCATTTACTCCTATTATGACCTATCAATATTTTGCTGCTGTTTTATGTGTATACAATAATTTGAAGTCAAATCGCCCAAGAGGAAACTGACGCCAGTGAGCGATAATAAGTGCAGGAAAGGATTTCGGCAGTGCTCCGTAATATAAATTTGAAAATTTATGAAGCAAATGATTTATGATTTATTTTGAAAAAAACAACTGAACAAAATCCTCCAAAATTTATGTTAAATGGCTTTTGGATGAGCAGGAAAAGAACGATAAAAAATAGAAAATTCAGTTTTTGCCTGATGTTAGCTGAGAGTGGAGCTTTAACCAACAGACATAGCGCTAGCCCGACCCCAGGCCAGGGCTGAAGGTGACTGGAGCGGTGGGACCATTCGGCCTCCAGTTCCAATTTGGCTGGACACAGGAGTATGAGTTAATGTGGCTAGGTGGGCCGGCAGGGTGTAATGAGTGGGGGCATAACGAGACAGCAGGGGGGTGGGGGCACATAAAGACACAGCAGGGGGTGGGGGCATAACGAGACAGCAGGGGGGTGGGGGCACATAAAGACACAGCAGGCCACATGTAGGCTTATATGGGGGGTGGGGGCACATAAAGAGACAGCAGGCCATATGTAGGCTTATATGGGGGGTGGGGGCACATAAAGAGACAGCCAGGCCACATGTAGGCTTATATGGGGGGTGGGGGCACATAAAGAGACAGCCAGGCCACATGTAGGCTTATATGGGGGGTGGGGGCACATAAAGAGACAGCAGGGGGGTGGGGGCACATACAGAGACAGCAGGGGGTGGGTGCACATAAAGAGACAGCAGGGGGGTGGGTGCACATAAAGAGACAGCAGGGGGGTGGGTGCATAACAAGACAGCAGGGGGGTGGGGGCACATAAAGAGACAGCAGGGGGGTGGGGGCACATAAAGAGACAGCAGGGGGGTGGGGGCACATAACGAGACAGCAGGGGGGTGGGGGCACATAAAGAGACAGCAGGGGGGTGGGGGCATAACAAGACAGCAGGGGGGTGGGGGCACATAAAGAGACAGCAGGGGGGTGGGGGCACATAAAGAGACAGCAGGGGGGTGGGGGCACATACAGAGACAGCAGGGGGTGGGTGCACATAAAGAGACAGCAGGGGGGTGGGGGCATAACAAGACAGCAGGGGGGTGGGGGCACATAAAGAGACAGCAGGGGGGTGGGGGCACATAAAGAGACAGCAGGGGGGTGGGGGCACATAAAGAGACAGCAGGGGGGTGGGGGCATAACAAGACAGCAGGGGGGTGGGGGCACATAAAGAGACAGCGGGGGGGTGGGGGCATAAAGACACAGCAGGTCGCATGTAGGCTTGTGTACACATCCTTATATGGGGGGCAGCTTAAGGCCCTTGTCCACTGAGCTGGTTATGTTGACTTAAGGCCCTTGTCCACTGAGCTGGTTATGTTGACTTAAGGCCCTTGTCCACTGAGCTGGTTATGTTGACTTAAGGCCCTTGTCCACTGAGCTGGTTATGTTGACTGAAGGCCCTTGTCCACTGAGCCGGTTATGTTGACTGAAGGCCCTTGTCCACTGAGCCGGTTATATTGACTGAGGGCCAGTGAAGATGTATGAGAGATGAAGGTAGGTGTCGGCCATCAGCTGAGTGCCTCCCGTCAAGATTGGTTGAATCCAATTGTGAAGCCAATTTTCCCATCTATTAGACAATTGCCCTCAGTGATAACATTGGCTTAGTGGACATGGGGCCATAGGCAAGGTACCAAGGGGCACAACACCAGTGGTTTGAGACCGAGGGGTTAGAGACTGAGGGGTTTGAGACCGAGGGGTTAGAGACCGAGTGGTTAGAGATTGAGTGGTTTAAGACCGAGGGGTTTTAGACCGAGTGGTTTTAGACCGAGTGGTTTGAGACCGAGTGGTTTGAGACCGAGTGGTTTGAGACCGGGGGGGGTTTGAGACCGGGGGGTTTGAGACCGGGGGGTTTGAGACCGGGGGGTTTGAGACCGGGGGGTTTGAGACCGGGGGGTTTGAGACCGGGGGGTTTGAGACCGGGGGGGGTTTGAGACCGGGGGGTTAGAGACCGGGGGGTTAGAGACCGGGGGGTTTGAGACCGGGGGGTTTGAGACCGGGGGGTTTGAGACCGGGGGGTTTGAGACCGGGGGGGGTTTGAGACCGGGGGGTTAGAGACCGGGGGGTTAGAGACCGGGGGTTTGAGACCGGGGGGTTTGAGACCGGGGGGTTTGAGACCGGGGGGTTAGAGACCGGGGGGTTAGAGACCGGGGGGTTAGAGACCGGGGGGTTAGAGACCGGGGGGTTTGAGACCGGGGGGTTAGAGACCGGGGGGTTAGAGACCGGGGGGTTAGAGACCGGGGGGTTAGAGACCGGGGGGTTAGAGACCGGGGGGTTAGAGACCGGGGGGTTAGAGACCGGGGGGTTAGAGACCGGGAGGTTAGAAGCAGGGAGGTGTACTCATACAGTACTGGGCACTGGAACCCTGCAGTGGTCAGGCTTTGTCAGTTCTTCCTTTCCCGAACACTAGCATCCTTCCTTAGGCAGGGCCACTGCAAATTTAGTTTTACAGATATCTATAGATATCGATATCCACGATGCCTTGCAGCAAACCAACCGGTTAAATCATCCAAAGCTTTGGTCAAATAACTTTCAGGTGGGTAGAAATAGAAGGGTTGAAAAAGTAGAAACTCTAAAAAATATCTCACCTCTTCTGTTGAACTGTGTTCTGAAGCTCATCTTTATGTTATTGGCGGGGATTGGTTCTGACGCCCTGTCCCATATATATGGGTCAGATGTTCAGAAAATGTACAATTCGCCTTCACCAATCCTCTTGAATAACCCACATTTAAGACAAAAATTAACTTCAAAATGCAGTTTAACATAACAGAACTGATACTTTAAATCAAAACGATACCAAATATACACAGATATACCTGGTATTCTTCATTTCTCAGCCAACTTTAGCAGAATTTGTGTAGAGCTGCCAATTGTACATTTTTTGAAAATGTGACCCATATATGGCTGGCCTGTGACTGGGGGATTAGTGTGTTACTGTGTAAATCCATGGATTATCGTACGTCAGGTGGTGGGGATTAGATGCTTTCCAGGACCTAATTCCTGTCAGGGTCAGGGCATAAGAATAAATACAATTTTCCACCTAGTTTACTATGATGAAATGCATACAGAATTATGAACCCTCCCCTTTGAAGGGGGAGTTAATTTTTTGCATTCCTAGCTTTTACCACAAACAAAATCTTGCTGAATATACTCATTGTTTGATCCATAGGAGTGATTATTATTTCATATTTTTAGAATAAGTTGCTCTATTCTAATAGTCATTTCGGCAATCACTTGAGAAGAAATAAATGAAGAAGGAAAGATATTTTCTTGCTTTCAATGTAGTTCTCTATTCACATTCACATGAGGTTTTATATTCTAACCAAGATTAATCTTTAACAAGCTAACTTACTGGGCGACCATTCTCAAACTTTTCCTGGGCCATTCTTTGGCTTTCGCACTTACATTACTTGTTATAACACATATCAAGCTAAACTCGCATTTACTATAGCATCTGTTAAAGAACCTCTTAAAGCTTGCTTAATCATGATGAAAGCGATTTTTCTTTAATTAAACACAAACATTTTAAATAATATTCTAAGATGGATTAATCAATATGCTAATTAATAAAGACTTGGAGGTCGAATCGGCTGAAGGAACATGAGCGCCAGTGAGCGATAATAAGTGAAACAACCACAGCAAAACATTTCAGCGGGTCACCGAAATAGAAGCGTGGGTGTTTATCAAGCCCTGCCGCAAATACCACCGGGCGAAATCATCCCCAATTTTGCTTAAATGACTTTCATTGTCAGTTCTTATGCATAATGTTATGCATAATGTTGTTATGCATAATGGGAGGGAGGTATTCCATTCCTAGTACTCGTACATGCGATGGAATGCAGATTCTATGAATATCAATTTAGCCAACCTGATTGTAACCCAAGATTGCTTCCCATGATGCCTTTCTGTGTTGATGACCTATATCAGCTTCTCTATGACCTAATTTTCTATAGGGGGATTGCCATAGAGGGTCTTTTAACACCTCTGTAAAAATCGATAAAAACTTTTCCAGCCACTAAAGGCTTTATACATTGAGTTATTGAAATTTGATGCTATGCTTATGGCATTTAACCTTCTTCGCTTAATAATATGTGATGTGTTTCAGGAAAATAAGTCATAAGTCGCAAAAAATAGATTTTGAGATGCCATTATATTTGAAAAGAGGAGATCAAGCCGATTCCAATGATAGTAAACAGTCTAATAATTTAATAAGTATTTCTAGATTTTAAGTTTGATATTTTCGTTTTTGAAAAAAAAATGTTTCCAATATTTCTGGGGGTCAATAAACAGTAAAGTAACTAAATGTAGTCCATATGAGGACCTTTAAAACTAAAGGATATATTACATAGATTGCCCTGAAATTTGATACATTGATTGATATATGTATAAGTGATGAACCCTCGAAAATTCAGAACATTTCAATAATGTGATTTTGTGAAAAAAACACTTTGAAAAATATCAATTTTGCGACTTATGACTCATTTTCCTAAAACACATCACATATGATAGCGTGCTGTTAAATTCAGCCAAGTCTGAATCTAGACAAAGATATATTTGCAGAAATAAGTAAATCTAGTTGAATCTAGTAAACGCATCCATGTCAAATTCGAGCGTAATCTCTCCCCATACAAGACTATGAATTTAACAAAGTCAGACATCCTGCACTATACTCAATATAACTTGGTATAGATACGACCGCTCACCGTGCTACAAATAATTATAATTACCAATGTTCAATGTTCAATGATGTAATGTATTATAAATGTATTATTTAGTCTAACTGGACTCTCTGGGAGAGCTATGGCTAGCATAGATGCGAGCACCTATCTCCAGGCACATATGGTATATTTCACTTATGTAACTGTTTCTACTGGAAATAAACGATATCAATCAATTTGAACTCCTTTATCAGAGCCAGTAATTGTAATTAACTCACATGATACACACTTGGCGCTATTACAAACCCGCTATTGCCTGGGCCTCAACCCATGGAAGTGGGTCTGGTGTTATCTCCTGCATGTATTTATGCAGGGCTTGATTCATTGTGGGTTAACATGCGAGCAGCTCTGAGCATATCTATATGTGCATTATAACCAGCTCTATCTGCTCCTATATCATATTGCTCTAGTGGTAGGCCACGCACTGTTAGATACAGTCACTCTCACTCTGTCTCTGTCTCTACTGGATTCATGGTACTTTGCTCTTTCCTCTCTCTTGCTTGTCTCTCTTCCTCTGTCTCACCATTTCTTTGGTCCTTTCTCCCTTTCTCTCTCCCTTGCTTTTCTTTCTTCTATCCCCTCCCTTTCCTGCTTTCAACAGTGTTTGTCTCCCTCTCCTGCTTTCTTTTCTTTCCTCCCTCACTCCCTCTGTCCTGCGTATGACCATAAAGTGCTTTTCTGTCTCTTTTTCTCTGTCTTTCTCTCTCTTCTTCTCTATCTCTATTTCCTGGGTAAGGTCATAAACTGCCTCCCTCTCCGCTCTTCCGCCCTTGATATAACCTTCAATGTGTTGATAAGGGCATAAAGCAACCAATCTCACTCACTCACTCCCTCTCAGCTCTCCCGCCCTTGATATAACTATATTAAATGTTTTGATAAGGGCATAAAGCAACCAATCTCACTCACTCACTCCCTCTGAGCTCTCCCGCCCTTGATATAACTAGATTAAATGTGTTGATAAGGGCATAAAGCAACCAATCTCACTCACTCCCTCTCAGCTCTCCCGCCCTTGATATAACTATATAAAATGTGTTGATAAGGGCGTAAAGAAACCAATCTCACTCACTCACTCCCTCTCAGCTCTCCCGCCCTTGATATAACTATATTAAATGTGTTGATAAGGGCGTAAGGCAACCAATCTCACTCACTCACTCACTCACTCTGTCTCAGCATTTCTTTGGTCCTTTCTCCCTCTCTCTCCCTTTCTCTCTCCTTCCTCTTGCTTTTCTTTTTTCTCTCCCTCTCTTCTATCCCCTCCCTCTCCTGTTTTCTCCTTTCTCTCCTCCCTCTCTCCCGATTTTTCTCTACTACTCCCTCTCCTCTCTCTCTGGTCACCCTATCCCCTGCTTTCTCTCCCCTTTCTCTCACACCTCTCCTCTCTCGCCCTCTCTCTTCAGTCTTCCCTCTCTCCCTCCCTCTTGTCTCTCTAGTATCTCCTTGTCACTCTGTATCTCCTTCCTCTGTATTTTTCTCTCCTGCCTTCTCCTTCTTTCTCTCCCCTCTTCTCTCTCTCCTCCCTTTTTCTCCCCTCTTCTCTCTCCCCTCTTCTCTCTCCCCTAAACGTTTATGTTTAAATGTTTGTCTTAAAGCTGGATCATCAGCTATTATGGCTATATATACAGCTATTTAGTAACAAAATCTTACTAAATTTAGTCATATTATGAACTATAGGACTGAATTTATCAATATTCATATCATAAGAATGGATTCAAGCGGGCCCTCCAAATACAAATAAGGACGTTTATGAAGCCCCGTAGTAAAAACAACCAGACAAAATCCACAACATTTTGGTCCAATGACTTATAGATGAGGTGGAAAAGAAATGAACAAAATCTTGCGGTTTTTACCAATGTTAGCTGAGAGTGCAGCTTTAAACGAAATTGAAAACAATACAACTTCACTGGTTGCTATCTGTCATGGTCTAACAGTGTACGTCTGCCATGGTCTAACAGTGTACATGTGCCACGGTCTAACAGTGTACGTCTGCCACGGTCTGACAGTGTACATGTGCCACGGTCTAACAGTGTACATCCACCATGGTCTAACAGTGTACGTCTGCCATGGTCTAACAGTGTACGTCTGCCACGGTCTAACAGTGTACATGTGCCACGGTCTAACAGTGTACATCTGCCACGGTCTTACAGTGTACATGTGCCATGGTCTAACAGTGTACATGTGCCATGGTCTAACAGTGTACGTCTGCCACGGTCTAACAGTGTACATGTGCCATGGTCTGACAGTGTACGTCTGCCATGGTCTAACAGTGTACATCTGCCATGGTCTAACAGTGTACGTCTGCCATGGTCTAACAGTGTACATCTGCCATGGTCTAACAGTGTACGTCTGCCATGGTCTAACAGTGTACATGTGCCACGGTCTAACAGTGTACATGTGCCATGGTCTAACAGTGTACATCTGCCATGGTCTAACAGTGTACATGTGCCATGGTCTAACAGTGTACATGTGCCATGGTCTAACAGTGTACATCCACCATGGTCTAACAGAGTACATCTGCCACGGTCTAACAGTGTACATCTGCCATGGTCTAACAGTGTACATCTGCCATGGTCTAACAGTGTACATCTGCCATGGTCTAACAGTGTACATGTGCCACGGTCTAACAGTGTACATCTGCCATGGTCTAACAGTGTACGGTCTAACAGTGTACATCTACCACGGTCTAACAGTGTACATCTACCATGGTCTAACAGTGTACATGTGCCTATCTGTTACATCTATTCACATCCTCCATGAACAAGTGGCCATTAACTCAGTGATGAGGCTTTTTTCTAATTAGTTGCTTCCCTTATCTTACATATTAATCTCACCACGGGACAGGAACCCATTGATTTCATGAAGATAAATGCTTTCCCTTTCATATGGCTACTAAATAGGGAGGAAATTATATCAATCTTTTTTATTCAAATGTGTGAATATTCGCAGCCCCTTGGAGTCCTATTAAATACATTTTCCCTCTCTTTCTCTATCTCTCTCATTCTCTTTTTCTCTCTCTCTCTGTGCCTACCTCCCCTATAGCTGTGTCTCCTCTATTTCTCAGTCTCTCTCCATTCCTCCTCTTGCCTCTCTCCGTTTCTCTCGTCTCTCATCTTGTTTTTGTCTGTATATCCGATCTATCATTCTTTCTCCTCTCCTTTGCCCTCCCCTCTCTTCTGCTTCTCGTTCTCTCTCCTCCCCCTATTCTCTTCTCTCCTCCCCTTAGAACTGTCTTCCATCCTCTCTCCACCCCTCTTCTCCCCTCCTGTCTATTCTCTCCCCCGTCTTACATCCTCCCCTTCCCTCTCTTCTCTCCCCCCCTCCTCTCTCCTCCCTTTTCCCCTCTCCTCTGTTTTCCTCTCTTCCCCCCTCCTCTCTCCTCCCCTTTCCCCTCTCCTCTGTTTTCCTCTATCTCTCCTCACCCTCTACCCATTACCCCTCCTCCCCTCTCCCTCTTCCTCTCCCTCCGCTCTCCCTCTCCCTCCCCTCTCCTCTCCCCTCTCCCTCCCCTTTCCCCCCGATGCTATTTTGAAACTAATACTCGCTATCATATCAGAACGTGAATGGGTAATGTAATGAATGTACCCAGATTAAAAATACTGGTCTAAATGTACCGTCATGGCGGAGGTATTCATATCTAGCGATGATATCGGCAATATGCAGATATCATGACTGATATGCGGCCCTGAAAAAATAAGCATGGAACGCTGAATTATCGCCCATTTCCATCTTGTTTTAACACGAGATAGGATAAACTCGTTTACATATTCAGATGTTAAGATGGTAAAATACTATTGGAATAGATATGATAATAATGATATTTAAGATTGGCGCTTATAAATATGTAACCTTAAGGGTCAGATTTTCAGAAAATGTACGATTGACAGCTCTACACATTTAGTAAATTCTGCACAATTATAGGCTGCAATTTGGACAATACTAGGTAAATTCGAGTATATTCGGCATTGCATTGATTCTAGCAATCTGTTACGGTAGGTTGAACTGTCTAAGTTTTGAGCTTTATTTTCGTCTGAAATTTGGGTTATTTGAGAGGATTGGTGAAGGTGAATTGTACATTTTCTGAAAATCTGACCCTTATATGTTTCTGAAATATAATGTATATTAACTGTGGTGAGTCCTGAATTGTGTTTTACGTAATGTGTTTAACTGCCGATTGTACTTCTTCTGATGGCCTAACCCGTATGGTTTTTATGCACTATTAACTATGATTTCGCTCGGTGGTATTTGCGGCAGGGCTTGATAAACACCCACGCTTCTATTTCGGTGACCCGCTGAAATGTTTTGCTGTGGTTGTTTCACTTATTATCGCTCACTGCCCCTCATGCTCCTTCAGCCGATTCGACCTCCAAGTCTTTATTAATTAGCATATTGATAACTAGTTTAATCAAATGTACACAATCATTCACTAATTAAAAAAATATTAATATCTGAATATAAATTGTGATAAAACAATATATCACTATCCTTATCGGCATAAATAGAGGCGGGAGGTGGCAGAAACTGAATTGTTACCACAACTCCGCATCTTGATTAACATAAATCTTTTTTTTTTAAATTAACTTTATTCAGGTCACATTAAATATATTTCTCAGGGATCCTGACAAAAGTTCTATAAATATAGAGACTATAGGAGGATCATATAAACGCTAAAAGTAAAACCCCATCTATGTCAGCACATACTATAACACACAATACTACAGAGCTAGAATTAGTATACATGGGTCAGATCTTCAGAAAATGTACAATTGGCAGCTCTACACATTTAGGAACTTCTGGTAGATTAGGGTGAAAAATGATGAATACCGGGTATATCTGAGTATATTTGGTGTCGCATTGATTTAAAGTATCAGTTCTGTTATGTTAAACTGCATTTTAAAGCTAATTTTTGTCTTAAATGTGGATTATTTGAGAGGATTGTAGAAGGCGAATTGTACATTTTCTGAAAATCTGACCCACATATTCTGAATCAGAAAAAATATTCCCACGTCCAGTTTGTTAGGTGGCAGAGAGAGAGTCACCTTAAGTACATTTCTCTGCGTGCCATGTGATGGGACTGATATGTTATACGGCAAGTCCCAATGGGACCCACTCCTCCTGTTACACTCTAGGTATATAGGGCAAACCCATTATATTGGAAGGGGATATCAGGGTTAGATCTTCTCTTGGGTGCGCCCATCTTGTATAGAGTGTAGGACTGAGGTGGGCTGAAAGGGCTTGGAGGGTCAGATTTTCAGAAAATGCACAATCTACAGTTATACCGATCCATCAAATTCTGCTAAATTAGAGTGAAAAATGATAACTACTAGTGTATTCTGTATTATATTCATTCAATACATCTGTCTGGTTATGTTGAACTGAATTTTGAACCTGATGTTCTTCTTAAATTTGAGTTATTTGAGAGAATTGGTGAAGGTGAATTGTACATTTTCTGACGATCTGACCCTGGAGTGCTTCAGAGTAGTGGGGAAGTTCATTTTTAGTAAGTTGCATCTAATACCCACTAGACCATGTAAGGTCTTTACTGCTGCTATCATTGTTTTTGTATATTAATAGGGGAGTTGCATGTGCCACTACCGTTACAGTGCATCCTGGGATGGATTCTGTTGAAATCTGACATAAATATTTAGCAACATTTTTATCGAAAATTGAAAGAATGTTTTACCAACATCTTAGCCTGTATAAATGAGCTATGAAAACCAAATGCATGATGGGAAAGATGGGGACTTGTGTTATGGAAACATGTATAACACATGGATATTGACATTAGAGCACCAATAAATATTCCATGCAGAACATGGCATGTTTTCTATAGATTTTAGACTATACCATTAGTCCCATAATTCCATGCGAATCAAGATTCAAAATGGCGGCTATGCAAATTCCCTATTGTCTTTTATTAATCTTTATTTCCTCAATCTTTACATCATATATCTGTTGCTAACAACCAGTTGAAAAAGGAGGTAGTTTCTGTAGCAGCTCTTCCGACCACTCCTTTCCTCTTTTTCTACGAAAATATATAACAAGATAAATTATTCAAGTCTTACAGAGGGTTAAGGGTGGTCTCCACTGGCTGCGGTAAGCTCTGCGGCAAGCCTTGCAATGGTGTTGTGATGGTGAGAAGTAGCGAGGTCCTGCCTATATGGCCAGGGATCCATGTAGGCAGGACCTCATCACTCCTCTCCTACAGAACCAGCACAACACCATCGCAAGGCTTGTCGCAGAGATTACCGCAGCCAGTGGAGACCACCCTTAACACATCAGGTCATGACAACATAACACATGGTTCTTTTCATTTTATTCTTTCATACTCTTGGCTATTGCCTTTTTGTTGTGGCATTACAGGCTGTGTTATGTTAATTGGTTCTCTACTGTACCATATAATTAATTGATTAATAAATTTACTCATTATAAATGTCATTAGAGTGTTTCTTTTAGTTATGTCCCGTTCTTGTTCATGGATCTCAAGTGTCATGGCGACCGCCATTTATTGCATGATTTATTACAGGGTTTGACGCGCGCGAGTGCACACATGTACTGACCAGAAATAAAAAATCGCCATAAAAGGTTTACTGGCATAAATCCTTCCTACCCCTTATATCGCTCACCGCCACTTGAGCTCCCTGGTACCATGCCCCGATATAAGACATGGCATGGTAATAGATTTTATAGAAACTCAAACTAATTTTCAAATAAATTCAACATATATATTCCATAGAACTTCAAAATAAATGCCATAAAAATTCGAATTAAATTCCATAGGAATTCAAAATAGAATTCATAGAAATTCAAAATAGAATTCATAGAAATTCAAAATACATTTCATAGAAATTCAAATTAAATTCCATAGAAATTCAAAATAAAATTCATGAAAATTCAAAATAAAATTTATAAAAATTCAAAATAAAATTCATATTCCGCGCATCTAAAATATATGATTCTAAATGTGTTATTTCTTACTTTTGATGGGATATCCCCCCTGCGCCCCCCGCCCCCCCCCCCCTCCCACACACACACACCGCCCTCTTAGACCATCTGAAGAGATTTCTGTTCCAATACTGGGTAGAATTGATGTGGTTAGGTTGTGCAGGTCGTGTAGGGGCGAGGGTAGAGGGTACATCTGATGATTCTCCAACCCCCCGGGGTACAATGGACAATCAGATATACATACTTGCACCATATCAATATCAATCTCTGACCAAGGCAAAATCGCCGAAACGCTTACGATTATTCTCTGCACGCAGCGATTTAATTGATTAAATTCAAACTGAACTGACCTGAAGGAAGATTCGTGTCAACTTTTCAAAAATATAAAATTTGAAATTGAAATTTAAAAAAAATATGTTCAGTTCTTATAGCTGGTCTCCCACTGACTGATAAAGGCAAACTCGCCGAAATGCGATTTAATTGATTAAATTCAAACTGAATTAAAGGAAGATTTGTGTAAACTTTTCACAGCTCTTACAGCTGGTCTTCCACTTGCTGCTGGTGTAGTATACTACCATGTAATTGCAAGAGGAAACCAGGCTTTCTGGAATAAACCCCATTTCTCTCAAATTCCTGGACAAACCTTTTAGTAAGAGCCACAGTTGTATCCCAAAGTGCTAGCGTGCGACAAAGGACTAACTGCTATGGTAGTATACTACCATATATATCATTGTATGATGTTTTGCCAGGCCATTTAGTGCAGCTCCTATAGTTGGTCTTCCACTAACTCCTGGGTAGTATACTACCATCTATTGTTGTATGATGGTTTACCAGGTTGTTTAGTGCAGCTCCTATATTTGGTCTTCCACCTACTCCTGGGGTAGTATACTACCATCTATTGCTGTATGGTGTTATACCAGGCTGTTTAGTTCAGCTCCTATAACTGGTCTTCCACTAACTCCTGGGTAGTATGCTACCATCTATTGTTGTATGATGTTTTACCAGGCTGTTTAGTTCAGCTCCTATATTTGGTCTTCCACTAACTCCTGGGGTAGTATACTACCATCAGTTGTTGTATGATGTTTTATCAGGCTGTTTAGTTCAGCACCTATAGCTGGTCTTCCATTAACTCCTGGGGTAGTATACTACCATCTATTGTTGTATGATGTTTTACCACGCTGTTTAGTTCAGCTCCTATATTTGGTCTTCCACTAACTCCTAGGGTAGTATACTACCATCTATTGCTGTATGATGTTTTACCAGGCTGTCTAGTTCAGCTGCTATAGCTGGTCTTCCACTAACTCCTGGGGTAGTATACTACCATCTATTGTATAATGTTTTACCACGCTGTTTAGTTAAGCCCCTATAGCTGGTCTTACACTGACTCCTGGGGTAGTATACTACTTAAGACTTAGATGCAGCCGAGCAGGCCTAGATCAATGCACTACAGAGAATAGAAGCACGACGTAGGAGTGCTTCTATGATTACTGTAGTGTCTTTGTTCTAGGCCATGTTTGGCGGCATCTAAGGCTTTTAGCATACAAAGGGCGGTTTCACTATCAAGGCAATAAAATACAAATTGAGCAATCAAGGTTGACCACCCCTCCAGTGAGTCATTAGGGTTGACCACCACTCCTTGCAGACAATCATTCTTCATCCCTATCATCACTCATGTATTACTCAACAATAAAAATGTCACTCATTTCCATCCTGGAGGTTAAACCTGCATTTGTTTCTTTCTGTTGGAATTTCATTTCCAATTTGACAAGGACATAATGTAATCCTAGCATACAGGAGGTCTATTCTTTTAAGCTTAGTCATTTACTCACTTTATTTTTTAAAAACAACTTTCTTTGACAAACTGCTAGATGTCAGTCCCTTTCTTTTTGAATGTAAAGTATTCTATTCGAACCTTTCTTGCTTATTGGTTGGACTACCATGATTATGAGTTTAAACACCAGTAACTGCATTGAGTACAGTTAGAATTTAGATTGTTCTGTATGTTTTTACCTTATGTCAAAGCAACGAGTTTGGAACAGGCCTGTTCCAAACTCGTTGGTCAAAGGTAGACCAGTTAAATGTGAGCTGATTTTGATTCCTATCTGGTTACCTTTTCCCCTAATATTTCTAATTTCTCGATTGCTTTAGATGTACAGCTATACAACTGAGAAGTCTAAGTCTTAATTAGCTGAATACAAATATTTAAATTGTCAAGTGTCATGAGATGAGAGACAACAAACATTAGATTTTATAACATTAGATTTTAGTTTTTACTCTTAAATCCCCAATAATGGACGTAGAATTACCAATCAAAGACCCAAATTCTTGTTAAGTTTGACACAACCCATTTACACAGGAATTCCCAGAGTATTCATAGAATTTTTTAAAAAAAATAATGATAGAGTGGAACAGCTCAACAACAGCTAATCAGATTACCAGATAGAAAGGGGGAACTGAGAGAGAACACATGAGGGTCATAAAATATCATAAAGGGCATGGAGAGGTAGAGACTTCTGGGAAGGCACTGTGATCAGCAGTGGTTCTCTATCTATGACCATTTGTATTATTCAAAACATGTTTATAAATAATCTTATATATGAGCTACAACAATGGAAAAAGCACTAAAATATTCAGGAGTTTAAGCACAATGCATCTCGAACCATTTTGATTGGTTTTGTTCAAGATTTAGCCAAAAATTAAAACTGACTAATGGAGATATCCAACACTGGGAGGGTCGTAAAAGGCCATAAACCAATGGGGGGGGGGAGAAGGCTTGGCAAGATGAGATGGGCATGTGTGGCCTGATTTCCCAAGTCAAATCTCATGAAAATCGTACAACATTGCTTTAAAGAATGTGTATATTTTCCTACAAAAACGCCCTGAATTACACCAAATTTGTGCTAAAATTTCAATCAAACATGTCAGCGCCAATGATAGTAACATGTAGTATACTAATTCAAATGTTTTTAACTAAAATTAGCAATCCCTTAGAATGTGTATTCATATGAGCAATGTACACATGTCATGAGATTTTGCCAAATGGGTCTCCAAGAAGGATGCTGATGTCTATAGAAACGGCCATGCACAAAAAAAAACTGTGGTGCATGGCTAATAAAAATTCCTCCAGTTACCACATGGGGCTGTGAACCACCGGATTTATCCACGCCATTTTAATGAGAAAATAACGAGAAAACCGCCCTGCCGTATGCTAACATCTATTGCTGTATGATGTTTTACCAGGCTGTTTAGTTCAGCTCTGGTGTAGTATACTACCATCTGAAAGGAAAAGGAAACCAGGCTTTCTGGTATAAAAAAATTTCTCTCAAATTCCTTGACAAACCTTTGAGTAAGAGTCAGAGTTGTATGCCAGCGTTAAGGCCAGCATGCTATAGCGTGAGTCAGCGTGGGTCATTTGTAGACAAGGAATATGTTGAAGCCCTTTACCAGCCCTGGAGGAGGTCTCCAGGGTGCGATTAGGCGCCCCCCCGCCTTTACCCGCCCATAGCCCGGGCCTGGGACATCCCATGGGCGTGACTAGTGGGGGAGGGGGAGGGGGGGGGGCTAGTTGGTGGGGGAGGGGCGTAGGTTGGGGGTGTTGTCATTTATAGTAACGTCCTGCTCTTCCTTATATTTCTCTTCCTCCTGCTGTTCCTTCTCGTCCTCCTCCTCCCCCTCCTCCTCCTTCTCCTCTTCCTCCTCTTCCTCCTCCTCCCCCTCCTCCTCCCTCTCCTCCTCCTCTTCCTCTTCCTTCTCCTCCTCCTCTTCCTTGCCCTCCTCCTCTTCTTCCTTTTCCTTTTCGTCCTCCTGTTCCTTCTTATCCTCTTCCTTATCCTCCTCTTGCTCTTCCTTGCCCTCCTCCTTCTCCTCTTCCTTCAGATCCTCCTTCTTCCCCTCCCCTTCATCCTATTCCTCTTCTTTCTTCCTCTTCTTCTTCCTCCCCCTTCTGTTACTCCTGCTCCTCCTCCTTTTCCTTCCCCTCTCCTTCCTCCTCCCCCTCCCTCCTCCTCCTCCTCCTGTTCCTCATCGCTTTGCTTACAAGAGAAAAGTATTTTTTTTGTGAGAGAAAATTGTCAAACGTATTAAGCCGGATATTGGCGAGCAAATTACATAGATTGCTCTATCATCTCTACAACAGTCACAATAATATCAATAATTCTCATCCTAATGTAAACCAAATACAACTCAAAACCCACACAAACTGACCAAATAACAAATGGTATGCATTATCTTCACGCTACCATAAAAACCCACATTGACCCAAGGGCATGCTGTATCTTCAAGCTGTCCAAACCAACCGAATCAAATCCACCTAACTAACCATAGGTTTTCCTATCTTTGATAGTACCTTTGTCACCTTACTTGATTTATGTTTGTCTAAATTAACTTGTTCTCGAGTAGTTTTACATTAAATATAGTCTAGCTAGACACAGCAGTGGGCGGAAAACCATGGTTTTTTTAATTTGAATTATCCCCCGTGAGCCCATTATCCTCATGGGTACATGACATAACTTGTTCATAAGATTATTTGTACTCTGTGCATGCCCGTTTATGTTCAACTGTTATTTTCACCGAAGATTGGCTGTATAAAAATTCTAAATAAAAAGAACCAAACCCATGTTAAGCGTTGCCGGTGACGAGGCCTACTCTTCATATACTACTTACTCTCAAACCTTGGCCCAACAAGTGCTCATGTTCTTACACTACACTATTTCTCTTCCTCCTCCTCTTCCTTCTCCTCCTCCTCTTCCTTCTCCTCCTCCTCCTCTTCCTTCTCCTCCTCCTCCTCCTCCTCCTCCTCTTCCTTCTCCTCCTCCTCCTCCTCCACTTCCTTCTCCTCCTCCTCCACTTCCTTCTCCTCCTCTTCCTTCTCCTCCTCTTCCTTCTCCTCCTCCTTCTCCTCCGCCTCTTCCTCCTCTTCCTTCTCCTCTTCCTCCTCTTCCTTCTCCTCCTCCTCTTCCTTCTCCTCCTCCTCTTCCTTCTCCTCCTCCTCTTCCTTCTCCTCCTCCTCTTCCTTCTCCTCCTCCTCTTCCTCTTCCTTCTCCTCCTCCTCCTCTTCCTTCTCCTCCTCCTCCTCCTCCTCTTCCTTCTCCCCCTCCTCTTTCTCTTCCTTCTCCTCCTCCTTCTCCTCCTCCTCTTCCTCCTCTTCCTTCTCCTCCTCTTCCTTCTCCTCTTCCTCCTCCTCCTCTTCCTGGGTTGAATTCCTGGTTAATTGTGTCCTTGATGAAATATGAATTCATGAATGTATAATTGGGTGTATTCTAGCCCCCACGTGGGTTGGTGGGAGTGAGCGATTAATGGTAATGTGCTGCCTGCGGCTATACCTACTCTCCATATACTACTGGCTTCACTGCATAACGTGTATGGGTCAGATTTTTAGAAAATGTACAATTGGCAGCTCTACACATTTGATTAAAAGTATTTTATTCATCGCATTACATCAATTTGATGCTATCCTCAGTGATTACAGACACATTATGAATCACATAGGTGTTATACACTGATTATACAGGTTTAATATACGTTTATCAGCTTTCATACATTTAGGAGAATTTGAGAGGAATGTTGAGACGAATTGTACATTTTCTGACAACTGCACCCATATTGGTGTAAAAGCAGAATAACAGATCCTGGGTACATACCAGGGTGAAATCGCCAGAAAATGTAAAATTCGCCTTCACCAATCCTCTCAAATAACCAAATTTATACAGATTTATACTGATTATACAGGTTTAATATACGTTTATCAGCTTTCATACATTTAGGAGAATTTGAGAGGAATGTTGAGACGAATTGTACATTTTCTGACAACTGCACCCATATTGGTGTAAAAGCAGAATAACAGATCCTGGGTACATACCAGGGTGAAATCGCCAGAAAATGTAAAATTCGCCTTCACCAATCCTCTCAAATAACCAAATTTAAGTCAAAATTGAGGTTTAAAACACAGTTCAGCATAACTGAAATTATTTCAAAAATTAAAAATCAGGCTAATTAAGCAGAATGTACTAAATTTGAAAAGCCGCCTATTGTACATCTTTTGACGGTCCGACCCATATTGAGAAGCCAGAATAAATGAGGTGAGCGTGCAGCGCCTATTAATGCACTATAATAGTAGAAATATTCCAGTTGATTGAGTATGACATTTACACACACAGTCCTGATACCCCATTAGCAGACATTCACACTAGTTACTACACAACTTCTCACATGCCCAACCACCAACCCACCCTGTACACAATCGTGTATTTTCAACCAATGTAGATCTACGTTTTTCACTCATATTCTTACTGCTTTTTTTCGTAATTGCGAGGTGTCCGGAGGTGACTGGGGGAGCGGGGGGGGGGGGGCGGAAGAGGTTCTACTGTATATGATAATAGTTTGTTACTCTATTTACATTTTCATAACAAAGGGTAGAGAGAGAGACAGAGAGAGAGGGAAAAGGAGATGAGATAGATAGGGAGAGAGAGAAAGAGGAGATAGGGGAGAGGCAGATAGGGTGGAGAGGGAGCGACAGAGAGAGAGAGAGGGAGAGAGGGAGAGAGAGAAAGAGAGAGATACGGGATACAGTTAAGAAGATACAGAGTGAAGTCCATATTCATATAATGAGTTGAGTGCAATGAATGCGCTATATATAATATATTATATATATATATATATCCCACTTATAATAGCCCTGCCTCAGCCTGTGCAATCCTATCCTACCAATAGAACACGTGACGGGAATACTTTACCTTCTTCACAGGAGACTTCTAAGGCAGCAGTTGTCTAAGATGACGGTAGGTGGCGGTACAGGCGGGTGGGCTAGAAGTAGTCCCTACTATCAGATTCCTTCGCCAGTCACGTGACGTGAATAGTGCTAAATATAGATCTGGTTCCCTTGATGTAATTCCCGCTCTTTAGATGAGGAATTCTTCTTATCAGTTCTTATCAGTTTCTCACATATATTTCCGGGGATGTATCTGTCTTTGAATGGTTCATGTTGGTGTGGCTCATCCGGTAGTGCATTGGTATTATGTGAACAGAGAGGAAGAGGGAGAGAAAGAAGGAGAGAGGGGAGAGAGAGAGAGAGGGAGGGAGAGAAACAAGAGACAGAAAGAGAGAGCGAGAGAGAGAGACGGAAAGACAACGAGGGAGACGGAAAGATAGAGAGAAGAAGATAGACGGAGAGAAGGAGAGAGAGAGACAGAAAGACAGAGAGAAGAAGAGAGACATAGAGGGAGAGAGACAGACAAAAAGAGAGAGAGTGAGATATGAGGTACAGAGAGAGAGGGATAGGGAAAGGAGAGCGAGAAAAAGAGAGGGACAGGGAAAAGGAGAGAGAGGAAGAGAAACAGAAATAGAGAGTGAGGGAGAGAGAGAGAGACAGAAACAAAGACGATACACAGAGAGAGAGAGGGAGGGAAAGAGAGAGAGAGAGAGAGGGGGGGGGGGCTGGTAGAAGAGAGAGACAAAAAGATGGGAAGGAGACACAGGGGGTAGGGTATGAGACAGACAGAGACCGAGAAAGAAACCGAGACTCTTTTGTCAGAAATGTTGAAGACAGAAACAGAGACAGAAACAGAGGAGAGAGAGAGAGAGGGGGGGGGGGGCGAGGGGTGAGACAGAGATTCTGCTTAGTTTGCTGAGGAATTCACTAGGTATATCCGAGTATATTTGTTAATGCGATGATTTAGAAAAATCGATTATGTTGAGCTGTTTTTTAACCACATTTTTGTCTTCAATAGTTGAGAGAATCCATGAATTTGGGGCATAACACAATCGAGGTTGACTGAAACAACACAGGAATTAGGTCTAAAGGAATTAGTAACCTCCTCCATTACTCTCAGGCTCTTCAGCTTCATGCTACAGTCTCCAACCCCTTGCTATAAAAAAATACTTAGATGGAATTTTATTCGCGAAAGTTTCGATCACTAAGGGAAAATGTCAGGAGAAAATAGTCTTCCAGACCCAATAAAGTTAAGACCCAGTAAGTTATGAGCCATTTTGGGCAACAGAGGACGGAATATCATTTACCCTGTAATATCCATTTCCCGCTCCTGTGACTTGGCGGCCATTTTGCAGTATTTATGTGTATTGGGTTCCGTCTCTAGCCGTGTGAGAGCGCCCCCATTCGCTCATATCGGGATAACATTGCCTCTGACACATACGAGGAAATGTACGACGTGTGGAGGTGATTTATTTGGCTATAAATCCAGGATTGGTTGCCTTGGTAACAGGCCTGTCACGTGTTTAGATCTGCAGCAATGATAGGAGGATTGGTATGACACCCCCCGCCCCCCGCGCACTGCCCCCTCCCACCCCAGATGTGTGGTGGTACACCTATCACTACCAGGGCTCCCAGGGGATGGGAGGACAATGGATGAGATGGGGAATTGATTGTTACCAGTAGGGGGAGTTACTTGTCATTTTTATTCTCTTCTTATAAATGCTCTTCTTCCTCCTCTTCAGCTTCCCCAATCACGTTGTGCACCTTTACTTTTGCCTCTTCATCCACCTCCTGCCTCTCCTTCTTTTCTTCCTGCTCCTCCCGCTCCTCCTCCTTCCCCATCTCCTCATTATGCCCCTTTCCCTCTTCTTCTTTCTTCTCCTCTTGCTCCTTCTCCTTTGTTTCCCATCTTCCGTCTCCTTCTCTTCCTCCTCCTCTTCCTGCTCCTCTCTCCTCCTCTACCTCCTCCTTCTCCTCCGCCCCTACCTCCTCCTCCTCCTCCTCCTCCCCCTCCGCCTCATTATGCCCCTTTCCCTCTTCCTCTTTCTCCTCCCCTCCTCCTCTTCCTCTTTCCCCTCCTCCTCCTACCCCTTCCCCCTATTCCTACCCCTGCTCATCCTACACCCCTACCCCTACCCCTACTCCTCCTCCTCCTCCTCCTCCTCCTCCTCCTCCTCCTCCTCCTCCTCCTCCTAAACTTTCCATAAACTACTCCCAAGACCCAACTATATTCTAAAACCCTTAGAGTAAGTTTATACTTTTACAGTGGCCTAACTTCATTCACCTCTTAATACCCACAATTCATTACGGCCATGACTTCCACTGTCGACCCTTCCTCATGAATACCTGGGTCAGATTTTCAGAAAATGTACAATTGGCAGCTGTACACATTTAGTAAATTCTACTTAATTAGGCTGCACTTTGGTCAATACTAAGTAAATTCGAGTATATTCGGCATTGCATTGATTCTAGCAATCTGTTTAGTTAGGTTGAACTGTATTTTGAACTTTATTTTCGTTTGAAATTTCGGTTATTTGAGAAGATTGGCGAAGTTGAATTGGACATTTTCTGAAAATCTGACCCACCTGCTTCACTCGGCAGCCAACCTCTCTACCACCACCCAGTGTGTAATCTCCGGGGTGGTACCCCGCCCCACCCAACCCTCAAGAACCAATCTCAAACAGATTACAAAAACAGGAAGAAAAATCCAATAAGAAAACTCCTCCTCTCCCATCTATCCTCTGTGCAAACAGTCCGATGAATATACAAATTGCCTCGTGCTTGTGTGATTGATGAACCAATTGTTGAAGAAACGAAAAAAAGAACAAAATAAAAGGGGAAGAAATGGAGAGAAAAATAAATGCGAAGACGATTGCATCCATCTTAGGGTAAAGTGAGCTGCGCTAGTTTATCATGCATGGAGTGTCCTCCTACCCCAACAGCGTGATCAATAGTCACTTGCCTATTGGATAAACAAGGATAATAGCTCAATATAGCAGTTCCGGAGTGCCTATTATGTGTATGCATGTATTACGAAGGGGCAGTGGTTATAGTGTAAGATGTAGGCTATTTGTGGATATATAGAGAATGGATATGAGGGAAGGAGGAGGAGAAATTGTTTATTTATAGGTTGGTGGTAGTTTGTATGTCGAGGTCGATACCATTTGAAGATAAATAGGGGGGACAGGTCAGGGTGGTGCTTTGTACTTGGTTGAACTTAGTTCATCCTCTGTCCTAGTTGTTTTTTTTAGAACTTGATGGTTGTGTTTAGTCTCAAGTCTTCCAGAGTAATAGAAAATGTGATGTGTTTCAGGAAAATGAGTCATAAGTCGCAAAAAAAACCAATTGAGATATCTTTAGATTTGAAAAGATGAGATCAAGGGGATTCCAATGATAGTAAACAGTCTTATAATCTTATAAGTATTTCTAGATTTTAAGTTTGATATTTTCGTTTTTAAAAAAAACGTTTTCAATATTTCTTGGGGTCGATAAACAGTGAAGTAACTAAATATAGTCCATATAAGGACCTTTAAAACGAAAGGATATATTACATAGATAGTCCTGATATTTGATACATCGATTGATATAGCTATAAATGATGAACTGCCTAAAAATCAGAACATTCCAATGATGTGATCTTGTGAAATAAACACTTTGAAAAATATCAATTTTGCGACTTATGACTCATTTTCTTAAAACCCATCACAAATGGTAATAAAACAAAGCTTTAAATTATTAGATTCAGAGATAGCAATGACTAATGATTGGTTTCAGTCACTAACCCAACACCTTCCTCATAATTATATGTCATAGGTTTGGTATATTTCGATCTACTTATATCCATGTTCTATAACCAACAATAGGCCAGTGAACTATGTTATGTAGGAAGGAGTTCGCCACCCTTCTACACCTACAGAAACAGACCAAGAACTGAATTTGACATTTGTGCTGTGTTTCAGGAAAATGAGTCATAAGTCGCAAAAAATAGATTTTGAGATATTATTATATTTGAAAAGATGAGGTCAAGCCGATTCCAATGATAGTAAACATTCTAATGAAATAATGAGTATTTCTAGATTTTAAGTTTAATATTTTCGTTTTTTGAAAAAAAAAGTTTCCAATATTTCTGGGGGTCACTAAACACTAAAGTAACTAAATGTAGTCCCTATGAGGACCTTTAAAACGATAGGATATCTTACATAGATTGTCCTGAAATTCGATACATCGATTGACATAACTACAAGTGACAAACTCTCCAAGAATCAGAACATTCCAATAATGAGATCTTGTGAAAAAAACACTTTGAAAAATATCAATTTTGCGACTTATGACTCATTTTCTTGAAACACATCACATTTTTTGTTTGTTAATATCTGTTTCTTTATTGTATCTGGCAGCCATTGGAAGGCCTTAGCAATCAGAAATGGACAACCAATTTTGAACAGGAAACAAAGAATATTCAATTCAATTCAATATGGACAACCAATTCAAATGAATTCATTGTGTATTGCTTTGTACCTGGTAATGGCGTTTATTCCTGATAAGAAATTTCTATATTGAACTTCTACATTTAAACATAACTTATCATAAGGCTTATATATATGTGATGTATTTGTATTTAAGATTTTTATTCAGACAAAACATTATGTACAAGTACAGTATTCTCAGAATTCGCTGATTTCTAATAATTTCTATCTATTTTACAGCATCAAAAAGATTTTTAGTAGCAATATGTTCACATAAATTTACTAATAGTTTAAAACTAACATAATATATGGGTATATCGATAATTAAAACATAGTCACCTATAATAGATGTATATAAAAACAAACACCTGCGCGTTGTTCAAATCATGACAGTCAGTGAGAGTTTTTCTAATTGATTTTAAACATTTTTGAAGAATCCAAGAACATGTACTCATACGAGCAGAGATATAATAACAGGAATATCAGGTGTTACAGGAAAATTGGCATACCCTGTCATATCATGTTTAAGCAATACAGATTTGATCTTTAAAAAAATGGTGCCCTTTGGGTGACATCACAGTGCCCTCTAGGAGACAAAGAGAGAAGTGGTCAATCAGGCGGGAGGCTATAAAGGCGGCCATATTGCTGTATTGTCCGGCCGTATGGCGCTTTTATGTCACCCCCAAGCACCTAAACACTGCCGCGAATTAATAAACTGGATTTATCAGGGGAAATTATTTCACTTGTGGTGGTATACGGGTCGCTGTATTTAAGTGCACTGGGCAGTGGGTGGGTGGGTGGAATAAGGGGGTTGTCTGGATGCAATAAGGGAGTTGCATAGCCGCCATATTGAATCTAGATTCGCGTAGAATTATGGGACTAATGGTACAGTATAAGATGTATAGAAAACATGTCATGTTCAGTATGGGATATTTATCAATGCTCTAATGTAAATGTCCATGTGTTTAACATGTTTCCATATTTCCCATCATGCATTTGGTTTTCATAGATCATTTATAAAAACTGATGATATAGGAGAAAACATTCTTGCAATTTTTGATAAAAATGGTGCCAAATATTTGTATGTCAGATTTCATTAAATGCTGCACCCAAAGACATCTTGGAAATTTTGTCAGAGCTTATCTTAGCTGATCTTAAAAAATGCTTTTTTCACCAAAATCTAACCGTTGCCATGGCAACAGAAATAAAAAATAAAGATTTTTTGTTGAAACATATATTTTTGGAATCTCCATACGTTTACTATGGTACCCAACCTGTACAGTATATTTTATATATGTTATATTCCCTGCAAATAATAATGCTAAATATTCTTAATGTTGGCAATAATGGCCTGAGCCAGGTGCCTTTCCCATAGAGAACAATGCTATTTTGTGGAAAATGTCACAATAACGTCAAACTTTTCAGGGAATGATCCCCCATGTGGCCTGCACCATATGGGTCAGATTTCCAGCAAATGTACAATTGGGAGGGTACACATTTAGTAAATTCTGCTAAATTAGGCTGCAATTGGGTCAATACTAGGTAAAGTCGAGTATATTCGGCATTGCATTGATTCTAGCAATCTGTTTGCTTAGGTTGAACTGTATTTTGAACTTTATTTTCGTCTAAAATTTGGGTTATTTGAGAAGATTGGCGAAGTTGAATTGTACATTTTCTGAAAATCTGACCCATATCCAAAAATCATTATTTTATTCCGGGTTCCATGCTAAAATACCTGTACTATTAGAATTCAACCATTCCACTCCGACCCTGCATTTTCCGCCAGCTTTGGTGGTAATTACATCGATGTAATACAATTTACCTCCACTTTACCTCCATTTCCTGAAATAGCTTCATTCAAAGGAAGCAGCCCTGAGAGAAAAGGAAGCCTGTAAAAAGATGTAGGGCACATTAATGTTGCCATGGTAATTAGGAAACACTGGAGTAATTAGGAGCTACTCATGTAGAGTAGTGGAGAGAGGATTACCAATCTCTCATTAGTTGTACAAATGGCGGCCCAGAGATTGGGTCAGATTTTCAGAAAATGCACAACCTATAGTTCTACACATCTCTCAAATTCAGCTAAATCAGAGTGAAAATTGATAAATAATATGTATATCTAAGTTCATTCTGTATTGTATTCATTCAATGAATCTGTCTGGTTATGTTGAACTGTATTTTGAAGCTAATTTTTGTCTTAAATTTGGGTTATTTGAGAGGATTGGTGAAGGCCAATTGTACATTTTCTGAAGATCTGACCCGATTACATTTTACACCAGGAGGAATTGTGTACCCCATGCTGGTTGCATGGGAGATTGTGGTACAAGCCTTCAGCTTTGTGTTGTATCACTTCGCCTCCAACTCATTCTACATTCCCCGCCTGCTCTGAACTCGTTTCCATAAGTGGTTATTAAAGAACTTTTATTTTCTTTCATCATTTTTCAGAATCATATTACAGTTAAAAAGATTCTACCTTCTTGTCAAATTCCTTGCCAATAAAAGAAGTCAAACAAGCAAATAAATAATCAAACCTTTTTCAGGAACTGTTCTCCCAAATAAAGACTAAGCTTTTTCCAAGAATGATGTCTCAGCACTTTTATAATCCAAATTGGTGACGTTTGACAGTGTTGGCACGCAGGTGCTGTCATTGCCTCTATTTACTGGTCTTTCTCTTATGTTTTCCACTAATTCATATGGGTCAGATCGTCAGAAAATGTACAATTGGCAGCTCTACACATTTTAGGAAATTGTGCTAAATGAGGCTGAAAAATGACGAAAACTGGGAATATTTGAGTATATTTCCACTAATTGATATGGGTCAGATCGTTAGAAAATGTACAATAGGGGACTTGCATAGCCGCCACTTTGAATCTTGACTCACATGGAATTATGGGACTAGTGGTACAGTATAAAATCCATAGAAAAATGTCGTCTTCAGCATGGACTATTTGTCAATGTTCTAATGTCAATATCCATGTGTATATATGTTTCCATAGCATAGGTCCCCATCTTTCCCATCATGCATTTGGTTTTCATAGATCATTCATAAAAGCTATGATATTGGTGAGAACATTCTTGCAATTTTAGATAAAGATTTTGCCAAGTTTGTGTATGTCAGATTTCATCAGAATCCGTCCCAGAATGCACTATGACAGGCATGCGCAGTGGCACATGCAAATCCCTTATTGACAGCTCTACATATTTAGGAAATTCTGCTAAATGAGGCTGAAAAATGATGAAAACTGGGAATATTTGAGTATATTTGGTATCACATTGATTTTAAGTATCAGCTCTGTTATGTTAAACTGCATTTTGAAGCTCATTTTTGTCTTAAATGTGGGTTATTTGAGGGGATTAGTGAAGGTGAATTGTACACTTTCTGAAGATCTGACCCATATACTCTATTCCATTGCACCTGAATGTTGATTTAAAACTTCTATTTTCCATTTGCTTGCAGGTGAGTTTCTGGTCGTCTCTGTAGGCTTTCCTTTCTGCCAGCTGCGGGTTTGTATTGAGGAGCAAATTTTGTCAAAGTTCAAATCGTTATTTAGCTATGAGCACAATCATAGCACAGTTATATTCAGTCTATATTAAAATGTAATACAAAGGCTCAAGTTCACTAAGCCGATTCTCATGCGATTTTGCGCCGCAGAGGACCCTTTTCCACTAAATTTAGTGAGAATCGCATGAGAATCGGCTTGGTGGACAAGGCCCTTAAAAGTGTAAATACCATGGCCTGAGACATTCACGTGTATAACCTATTGGGAAAACAATTAAAATGCAATTGGTTAGTTCCTGGAACTACACAAGGTGGCTGAGTGTGTGGGTGGGCCCAGAAGAATTGTGTGTTTGGTAATGTTCTGCAGATTGTTTTACTCATTTTTATGGGAAACAAAGCACCTGTGAATTATCAAAAGAAGATCCTAGAATTATTCTGATTTTCAAGGGTTCAAAATGTCAAAATGTTGGGGGTACTCTATTGAATACAAATTTTTGTTTCATTTGGACGTTATATTTCTGAAGAAGTTTCTACATTTTATATTTTTTTCATTATTTTCAGTTTTCCTTCGACACAAGTGGCCATATATCTTTATTTTATTTGTAAAAACATTCTGCAGTCAGTGATATCGGAGTCCCCCCCCCCCCTTTCCCCCCAGTTATATCAGTAACATCAATACAAGATAGTGCCATGATATAGCACCTAGACGAGGAGAGAATAAGAATATAGAATACATAGTATTCACATGACGTCACCCCAGTCAGCAGCTATCCTCACTGGCAGCCATAATGTGTGGCAGCATAGATAGACGATATCACAGATTTTCCCCGCGGCGGGAGGTGTGGGCCTATCCTACACATTGGTGAAGACACCACAATATGATTAATAATCTGTGATGAATCTACATACATTTGGATTAAATCGTACTATTGAGAATATCTGATTTTATTTTGAATTAGGGGCAAGCCTAAATAAACTATGTCTAGTTCATTATTCCGGCTCAGGTAAATTCCAAATGTACATCTTGTGAGGCGCTGAGCCATATTTGGGGTACATTGGAGAGGGATAAGGACTAGAAGGGAGGGGCGGAGGGAAAGGAAGCAGTAGAGTAAAGGGAAATGGAGAGGAAGAGTCAGAGAGAAAGAGACAGACCGAGAGACAGAGAGAGAGAGAGACAGACAGACAGACAGACACATAAATAAGATAAGATAAGATAAGAGAATTGTTGAGAGTGAGAGGCTGTGAGAGAGGGACAGAGTGAGATACACATAGATAGGGAGAGAGAGGGAGAGAGACAGACAGGAAGAGACATAGTGAGAGAGACAGACAGGGAGAGACAGAGTGAGA
>OW804096.1:136205553-136215553 GCA_942159475.1 Sthenelais limicola | reverse complement strand
ACATTTTCTGAAAATTTGACCCCCTTAACCCTCCCCCTGGGTCCTCTCTAGGGTACAGGGTTAAATGTAGCCCACCTGTGCCCCCCCCCCTATAATGGAGTTAAAATGAAGAAGAATTGTTGTCATTGTGGCCTGCGTGAGTCAGCGAGTTGTGGGTTTGTGAGTGAGTGAATGTGTGTGCCATAGGGCAGTCTAGGCCCAAACTTGAGAGAGTCCCTTCAAATGAAGGGAAAGCCTCTCGCCTCAAACCACAAAGAGTCATTATAAGTCCATTAAGACCGCAAAATGTCATTATATTCCCATTAAAACGCCGAGTTCTAGGCCAGGAAACAGATTAGCTAGGTAGGCTGACATACCATTCTTATCTGATCTGATGGTTTGGACCTAGAGTGTAGGGTCTGCTGTTAACGGGGTATTTCAGTAAAAATTCTTACATACTAACTGTGGCATACCCTGTGAATTCAAGTTTATTAATCAATTAATCAATCACATTATTCCTCCGAGTGATAGAAATAGTTAGTTGTGTGTGAGAGTGTACCATAGTGCCTGCTGTTGTTGGGAGGTATTTCAATAGAAATTCATTTGTTTTATTTAATTAAAAGCCAACATCATATTTAAACAATTTTGGTAAAACTTCATTTGTTTTATTTCATTAAAAGCCAATATCATAAGATAAGATGAGAAGGTTTTTTATTTGCCTTTAAATGGGTACAAATACAGCAGTAATTGTGAGTTTTATGAGAGAAGACAAATTGATCGACATACCATTATGAGACTGCCAAGAGTTCATTTCTTCCGGCTGTTACCAGTTAACATATTTAAACACAGAATTGCAGTCGAAATTCATTCATTATATTTACATTCTCAGGTGTTTCTTTTACAATTAAGGCAAGCATAATACAATGTTGTCAATTCTCCCAAAGCATATAATTTTTTCGTAATCAAATATCTCTCTTTTCTCTTACCCTCCCACAACACAAAATTCTCAAAATTTGATTTGAGTAGAGGCCACTGATATTAATAGTTCGCTCACTTTGATGAAAATGAAAACATTCTGAGAAGGTGTTCTTGTGGAAAAATATTTGTAAAATATAATTTTATAATTTATGGCGACTTTTTACTCATGTTCCTGTGACACATCAATAGTTGCCACATTTCGACCTCCCAGACTCCATCTTTGAAATGTAGACAGGAAGGAGTCGCCATTTATGACTATTTTATCTTGGCACATAATAACCTTTATGAATATAATAACCTTTATGAAATGTCATATCTCTCACATTTCTTGTAGTTTTTAGCTGCAGTTGTGCAAGATAAAAAGAGAAGTCACTGCTACTATGATTGGCTAATTTTTATGATTCTATTTTTCCACACAATTGTGAAAGTTTTCCTCACAGCGAAGAGCCGTTGTCGCAATAAGGTGTGAAAGTGGGTCCAACCTTGTCCAACCAAGCCGTCGTTGCATCTCGTAACGTACTCAGATTAAAACGGATTTTTTGTCAGAAAGTTTCTCAAAATCCTATTGACCAAATCTCATCTACATTTTCAAAAATTGAAATTATCAAAATCTGATATTTTTTGGACATGAGAATATGTTTGAACTGTTTGAATCTGATTTGAATAAAAGTATTATATATATATGTGTCTTTTTTAATCAGTTACATATATTCCGAAATTACAAATAGAATTCACTCTTTTTAAAAAATATTTTCAGTCAGTTTGATTTATTGAAGGAAAATACAGGACGTTAATATCCATGTGTTATACATGTTTCCATAACACAAGCCTCCATCTTTTCCATCATGCATTTACTTTGTATAGATCATTTATACAAGCCATGATATTATTAAAACCATTCTTGCAATTTATTTTGCAAAATATTCCTAAATATTTGTAAACCAAACCTGAACTGAATCCATCCCAGCATGCATTGTAGACACAGACCTGCGCAATGACATGCGCAGTGCCACAATAAAGTGATTGCGGTTAAAGTGGGTTTTGTCCCACCAAGCTGCTGCTGTCCCCGTCTCACCCAAATAAACTATTCAGGCTAATGGTGAGTGTGAGTGATAATACTGGGAGGAGGAGCTGTAGTGTAGATGACCTATACATGCATGGGGGAATTGCTCGTGAGCTGCTCTTGACCCCATGAAGTGGTGCTAATTTGTGTCATGAGTCACTCACTCCGACTCCAATAACTCTCTATTTGGGTCACATTTTCAGAAAATGTACAATTGGCAGCTCTATACATTGAAGAAATTCTCTTAAATGAGGCTGTAAAATGAAGAATACCGGGTATATCTGAGTATATTTGGTATCACATTGATTTAAAGTATCAGTTCTGTTGTGTTAAACTGCATTTTGAAGCTCATTTTTGTCTTAAATGTGGGTTATTTGAGAGGATTGGTGAAGGCAAATTGTACATTTTCTGATGATTTCACCCATGAGTCACTCACTCTGACTCCAATAACTCTTTATTTGCTCAACCGCCACCCAATGTCAGGAGTAGTCCCTGGTAACACAGGACATGAGTTACTCTTCAAGAAAAGTACAATTCGCTTTCACCAAACCTCTCAGATAACTCAAGTTTATGACAGAAACTATGCTCAAAATACAGTTCAGCAGAACCAAACATATCTTCACAATCAAAATAATACAAAAACAAAATATACTCAAATACACCTAGTATAGACTAATTTAGTAGAATTTATAATATTTGTAGAGTGGGCAATTGTACATTTCTAGGCAATCTGACCTTCCTACTGTCTGCTTGCAGGTCACATGACCCTAGTGAATGAGCTAATAGCACCTGACGTCACGTGACACTAATATGAATCCATAGAATCATTTATGTCATGAAAGGTGTGCGTATTCACAAAAACATGGCCAGATTAGCCCATTGCATATGCATGCATACATTTCACTAGTGGAATCCACTTTTTGAATGTACCCAATTTACTACGCTATTTGGATGGTTGCATAAATCAAGTTGCATAAATCAAGTTGCACGAATCAAGTTGCGCCAATCAATGAAGCTCCTTTCATAACACAAAATTGTAGGCACCTGCTTTTGCCGAGTCAGAGGGTTGGGAGACATTAACTGAAGGTAAATAATGATGAAACAATGCTTAGATATAATTATATTGTAAAATTCGGGACTCCTCTTTGAATGTCTTGAATCTTTATTTTAAGTCTTACTCAGAAATGCATCTGCCATGCCCCCTACCGGCTCAGAGGCCTAACCACCTTTCTTCCCGCCACACACTCATGAACTTCTTTTCATCCTCCGAAACACGTACCAAGGTCCCCGTCACTGTTATATTAGATTCTGATCACATGGGAGGAAGGGGGAAGGGAAATGGCCAGCAGGTCAGCAAAGGGAGGGGGTACTGATTAAGAGCAGGAGGGAGGGGAGAGGGGAGATAGCAAACTGACCAGGTCACGGTGACAAGGTGTGGATTAGGAATGGTCAGGTGTGATGCTGATCACTCTGGTCTCGTACCCAACTAATTTCATTTATTGTTAACCTGTGGGTGATTGGATCCTATATCTATCAAGGTAATTAATTGGTCCAGCCAGAATAAGCCAATCAGCCCAGGCCCTGTGTAATTGCCATAATCTGTCTAGTATTTAAGAATACAGTTCAACAAAATAAAGTGCAACATAATCTAAGAGTTTTGTACTCAGATATACCTAGTATTTCTAATTTTCCAGCTTAAAGGGTGGTCTCCACTGGCTGCGGTAAGCTCTGCGGTAAGCTTTGCGATGGTTTATACTGGTTCTGTAGATGGAGAGGAATGACGAGGGCCTTGCCTACATGGTCAGTGAATCATGTACTCAGGAACTCACCAACACAGCACCATGGCAAGGCTTACCGCAGAGCTTACCGCAGAGCTTACCGCAGAGCTTACCGCAGAGCTTACCGCAGAGCTTACCGCAGCCAGTGGGGACCACCCTTAATTTAACTATATTTACTAAATGTGTAGAGCTGCCGATTGTACACTTTCTGACGATCCCAGCCATACCATGTAATTCTCCAGACCTTGTATCTGTGAGAAGATGGCCTTGAATTTCTCCATATCGTTTCATCATGACCGCAACATAACATTGCTCATACCCTGTCCCTCTTTATTGACCAGTAATAATAATGACTCCATGCTATTAGCCAGTAGTACTAGATGTGAATCCGGGGCAGGATGACATCCACAATGGCGGCCTCCATTACCCAATGTAAACAAACAATTAGTGCGCCTAATTGTTTTCCTGTATAACCCGATAAAACACAGCTTGGGTAATGGAGAGGGTTACATAATGCACTTAATGCACCACTTGGACTGATTGTGTACACATTAGTTATGTTAGCTTTGGGTATAAAAGGGTAAAAACCCCTTTTTATGAGTCATCCATAGTCCCTCTAGGGGCATTGGGGGCAAACCCAACCTACTTAGTTAATAGCGGGAACCTTAAATAAACATCTACTACATGGGTCAGATCTTCAGAAAATGTACAATTCAGCTTTGCCAATCTTCTCAAATAACCCAAATATCAGACAAAAATTAAATCCAAAATACAGTTCTACCTAACCAAACAGATTGCTAGAATCAATGCAATGCCGAATATACTCGAATTGACCAAATAGCAGCCTAATTTAGCGTAATTTACTTAATGTGTACAGCTACCAATTGTACGTTTTCTGAAAATCTGACCCATACATATACAATACAGTATTTTATTTCATTAGCTGGATGTAGAACTGGTGCACTGTTTGGTGCATAATCCCGAGGGGGTTATTAATCCTTTTAGTCTGCCTAGTGGTAATAGCCCTATTGAAGGGAGTGTCTGGGCCAAAGTAAAAAAAAATGTACAAATCAGGTTTTCTGCTTTTGCCAGGCCATAATTTCTTTAATCATTAGTTTTTCTTCTCATTTTCGGTTTTAGTGTATGGGACTCGATAACAGCTAAGGGGCAATATATGGTTTTGCCTATGTATTAACAGAACAATCAAATCTAGAAGCCAAAATAGGGTAAATCTGGGGCAAAAAGTGCTAAAAAAATCATTTTATTTTAGGGAAATGGCCGCTGTTGAAAGAATATGACTTAGATTCTCATAAAAATAGAATGAATAAAGAGGGAATGTCTTAAAGTATTATTTCTAAAAGTGTTAAAACTGCATTATGGATATTTCTATTTTTTCCCAGTGCCCTGATTTTTGGCCATTTGGGCAGTAATTTCCGTAACGATTGCAAACATATCATATGATATAACTACTAGTGCATTCAGTTGTTCACATAACCCCCTTTATCTGAGAAAAAAAGTTAAGGAATTGGAAGATAACTGAAGACATGATAGAGGTTTGAAGTTTGAAACTCATTTTTGTCAATTTTCGTTACGGAAATTACTTTTTGATTAGTTTCCAATAATATACACCCAATTATCAACCTACATCAAAATACTTTCACACATATATGCATATCATTATGGTCTATACACATGAGAAAATATATATACATATTAACATCTTCTATACACATGAAAAAATATACATCCTTGGCTAATCGCCTTTGCCTTCACAGGGCCTCAAAGGTGTGCGTAATTTCCGTAACGCATAATTTCCATAATGCTGACTGTGTCTATACAAAGGATATTGAGCATATGGTAGTAGTTTATATCCTATTGTAAATTGTCCTGCAAGTCGAAAATATCAATTTTAGGCCATAATATTTTATTTAATCATTATTTCTTTCACTAGAATTTTCCAATATTGAACTTCAAAAAGAGGGTTTGAAGGGTACAAAATTCAAATCGTTCTCACATTTAAGCGATTTAAGCTATGAAGAGGCAATTTTTTCCCCAAATGCAGGAACCTGTGGGCTGTTCAGAATACCTAAGGATAATATTCTAAAGTGCGTTTGAAAAAATGTCAAAATTTCTTGTGAAATATGGCCATTTGTACATTTTTTTTTACTTTGGCCCGTCTATAGTTCTCAAACCATTGTACTGCATGAAAGGTGGTCCTATCTCTGTAGACTATTGTGACACAAGTCAAACCAAATCATGTTTTTGTGTGTACACGGTATATTGTGAAACAACCCCAGGGCATTTATTGACATTTATTTCAATCCTTTAATTTTAATAAAATACGAATCTTGCACAAAGACCTTCAAAAGCCTTAAAGCTTATACAACAGGCATCTATTTCAAAACTTGTTGTTCAGTGAAGCCTTTTCATCGGAATTGGGAAAAATTATAATAAAAATATCAATATCTTCTATCTATCGCTATGCCGTATGCAGTGTGGTTTCTGCTTATTGTAAGTCACTGAAAACTGCAACTCTGGTCTTGAAAGTCCTTAAAAGGTCCAAGATTGAGGGCTCGTATAGGACCTTGGAAGCTTTAAACGTCCATGGATGTTATTTTTATGTTTCAAAATCCTTGAAACATTTATTGATTTATTTGTGTTAATTATAGGTTATACAAATGTGACAAGGTTTTGGGGGCATAATCCCATTATTTCAATCGTAAATATATTTCAATTATGAATCATATCGATTCAGTGAAGTAAATTGATATCATTCCAAATACAATTCTCCCTAATTTGGGATGTAAAGACTTTAGGTTTCACAATATTATGGCACTTTCTCTCACGATTATTCCAATAGAGCGGAATCTTGTAGAATCTAGATCTGCGAACTAATTTTAGTCTTGGATTTGGGCATTTAAATACAATGCAATCTGGGTGGTACTTCAAAAGTGCAAGGTTTGCCTTTAACACTACAGAAGGGTACAGCGTCTGCATACCAGCCCCATATTGCAGCCGTAGTGTGGATGGCCAGCACTCGCCCAACCCTTATTGGCCTACAAACAGCTCTGTGAGTAGCTCTTGCCAATCTTGAAGGGAGCAATTTAGAGTCACTACAGCTGGCAATGTCCCACTTTACGCCTCTGCCTCATATATAGGGTCTGCACCTAAAACATATGGGTGAAATTGCTAGAAAATGTACAATTCTCCTTCAATCTTCTCAAATAACCCAAAATTGAAACAAAAATTAAGTTCAAAATACAGTTCAACCTAACCAGACAGATTGCTAGAATCAATGCAATGCCAAATATACCCGAATTTACCTAGTATTGACCAAATTGCAGCCTAATTTAGCAGATTTTACTAAATGTGTACCGCTACCAATTGTACATTTTCTGAAAATCTGACCCCTATACCGGTTGTCTCTTTTTACTCTATTTCTCTATTTTGTTCACAACCATGCATTTTCCCACAAATTACAATTCATGGAACTATCAACTAAAATGAAATTTGCAGACAGAATCAATTTTGTAAAACAGAATTGGAGCTTTTTTTGTGCACAAAATTGATTAAACTGGAAACATTATTTTGCCTAACCCGCAAACCCTTGCCCCCCAGTCACACAGCCCATTCATTGGGGCCCCTATTTTCACATGAGCAGGTGGAAATGAGACTATTTGGGCAACATTCTCACTCCTTTCTGTTACATGGATGTATTAAGGGTGATGTCGGGGCCAAGGTGTTAATATGATGCTTACAGTGTAAAACAGTGCCTACCATCTCCCTCTCTCCCAAAGCTTATTGTTTTCCTTTTCTGGCACTTTGGGTGTGTTCAAATGATGAATGATGTTTTTGGGTGAGGTCATATTCTTCTTTTTACATCACCAGGCCTTAGTGACGTTAAGATGTACCAGCATGCACTGTGGCAGTGGCACATGCAAATCCCCTATTGTACATTTTCTGACATCCCTTATGATGTAAAGCTGCTGTGTGTCCCAATACGTCCCAATACGTGCTGCTTATATGGGTCAGATTTTCAGAAAATGTACAATTCAACTTCACCAATCCTCTCAAATAACCCAAATTTCAGACGAAAATAAAGTTCAAAATACAGTTCAACCTAACCAAACAGATTGCTAGAATTAATGCAATGCCAAATATACTTGAATTTACCTAGTATTGGCCAAATTGCAGCCTAATTTAGCAGAATCTACTAAATGTGTAGAGCTGCCAATTGTACATTTTCGGAAAATCCGACCCATGTATGTGATCTGTTAAAGGAAAATGAGTCACAAGTCACAAAATTGCTATTTTGAGATACCATCTGATTTGAATAGATGAGATCAATCAGATTCTAATGATGGTAAACATTAGTACATCTTATAAATATTTCTATATTTTAAGTTTGATATTTTTATTTTTTGAAAAAAAATATGCATGGATAAATATACTACACTGTCTTGAAATTTGTAGTTGTATTTGTGCTTCGAGCAGCTCCAAACTCCCCAAAAATATTCTGAGCAAGGGTTTTTGTGAATAAATCACTTTGGAAAATATCAATTTTGCTACTTGTGACTCATTTTCCTGAAACACATCATATATTTCTGAAGGTTTGGCCTGGAAAGGAACACTCCAGTCTCTGGTTGGCTTAGGCCAAAAAAAATAATCGGTGTGTTTCCGATTTATCTGGCTGAAAACTAGGTAGGGGGGTGGTAACTTTTTTTTTTGTGTTTGGAAACCACCTCCCAGGAACTGAAAAAAATGTCCTTTTCACAACAATAGTTGTTTCGAACATGGGAAATGTGCTTTTTGACAGTTTTGGGTTAGGAAAACCAGTTTTCCTGCTTTTATAAGCTTTTTTTGTAAAAAAAAATCCAAAAAAAGTAAGATATGAGGGGGAAAAAAATCAGGTATGGTAAAAAAACTTTTAGGTAGGGTAAGGTTTTTCTAGGTAGGGGGGGGGGGGGGGGGGTAAATCGGAAACACACCTATTTTTTTTTTGGCCTTAGAATTACTGCATCTGCCTCCATTTACACATTCTGGCCTTAGATTCTGGGCACATTGTCATTCCCAACCCTGGAAGTGGGACAAGGACCTTCTCTGACCAGGCAATGATTGCAGCCCCTCACCTCATTCATTCTCAACTGCCACAGGAAACAGACAATACAGGACCTACATGTGCCACTGCGCATGTCTGTTATAGTGCATGCTGGGATGGAATCAATTCATATCTGATATCTAAATATGAAGCCAGAAATCTATAGTGAAATAATAACTCACCAATAATTTTGCCTGTATAAACCAGGCCTGAGAACCACATTAATGACACTTGAATTTCTTTCTATAGTATATCTAATATACAATTCCCACAGTCCCATGCGAATCAATATACAAGATGGTGGACATGCTAGTATCCTATTTATGATCCATTAGCGCAGAAAAATAGTTTTGTCACGGTTTATTTCAAACCAGAGCAAATTTCAAGCAAGAATAATCTGTCAGAATTATGAAATAATATTATTGGAGAAAAACCACACATCCTCAATAAGTACTACAAGCTGAATAAACCTTAGCATAGGTAAATTATAAGGCATATAATCGGTGCTGAATGATGAGCGTAATAACAATGAAAATAACAATAATAGTAAAAATAACAATGATAAGAATCGTCTTTTTAACCACCACCGCCAGAGCAGAGTATTGATTGGCATTTTGCCAGCTGGACAGGAGAGACTAGTAATCTGTTATGTGTCTATTATGGACTTAGAAGGTTGTGGTTTGGAGCGAAGAGTCTTATGGCATGGGATAGAGGGCGAGCGATAGCGAGCTCTCTATCCCATGTCCATAAGGCTATTCCCTCCAAACCACAACCTTCCAAGTCCTTTAGGGTCGACCACAGACTCTATCCGCTGGTAGGATTGTCCGTTACAAGGGCAATTTAGGGACAAAACTGGACCAAAGACCCCTACTAACAGCTTATATTGTCCCTCCTCCCTACATACCCCGGCCTTCTCCTGCCTCCTCCCCTCCTCCCCTCCCTCCTGCGTACCCCTTGTTTCCCCTGCCCCCTAAAGTGCCTTTCTGTCTCTTTCTGTCTCTCTCCCTTCTTCTCTATCTCTAGTTCCTGGGTAAGATCATAAACTACCCTCCTCTCAGCTCTCCCGCCCTTGATATAACCATATTAAATGTGTTGATATGATAA
>OW804096.1:136161229-136205353 GCA_942159475.1 Sthenelais limicola | reverse complement strand
AAATTTTCTGAAAATGTACAATTGGCCTTCACCAATCCCCGCAAATAAACCAAATTTAAGATTAAAATTAGGTTCAAAATACAGTTCAACATAACCAGACAGATTTATTGAATGAATACAATACAGAATACACTCAGATATACATACTATCTATAGATTTTTACTCAGAATTTGAGAGATGTGTAGAACTGTAGATTGTGCATTTTCTGAAAATCTGAGCCATATAAATAATTGATTAAAGTCAATTAGGAGGCGGCCTGCGCATGTCACCCTGGTATCCACCCAACCCTGCCTCTCAGATCTCACTTAAGGCCTTTTTAAGGACATTTTAAGTCAATAGAAATCCACAAGGTGGGGCAATTTTCTGGAGATTCAGTGGTCCATGTGTGGGGCTTGGACATGGTGTTGGGGATCTGTTGGAATGGGTAGAGTGGGGAAGGGGGGGGGGAAGGGGTGCAGGGGAGGGGAGGGGTGTTGGGGGAGGGGGTGCAGGGGACTTCCACCCCAAACTGTGACAAAACAAATCTGTGGATTCCAACGATGTTAAGGGCCTAGTCCACATCTCACAGAATTTAGTGCAAAAGAGTCGTCTGTGGCGCAAAATCCCAGGAGAATCGGCTTTGTGGACTAGACCCTTTAACGTAAATTTAGGAAACCTAAAACGTATTTTTATAGGCCTATTTTATGTTTGAAAAATAGATTTGTGATATTTTTGGGTGGACAATTACTAGTAAAGTAGCTAAATATACTCCATAGAAATGGAAGAATACAACACAAGTGTCTAAGTGATTATCAATCTGGTATGGAACTATTTTCTCGGTGGTTGTTTATCAGCTGGTCCTTCCGCGGCTGACTATTTTCTGACCAAAAGGACCTACTTTCTTATGCAAATGGAATAAATTCAGGTTAACTAACGAGTTGGTTGAAGGAGCGTAAATATTGGACGTGTTGTCATAAATTTGAATTTTACCGGTAATCTTAGTTAAAAAAACAAGATTGGTTGCCATGACAACCCCACGTAAATCACTACTGAAATACGCACTATGCATAAATCACTCTAGATACGTTGTTTTCAGAGCAATGCGTGTATACATAATAAAATCGGAAATCATTAATTACAAACAAAAGCACAAATTAAGCAATTAAACTACCTGCATTGGGTTGAATCCAAATCTGTGTTTTTCACCCAAAGTAATTCATGGATTTTTGACTGAGGTTCAGGAGGAAGGAAGGAATGGCATTAGGAGATTAGCCAACTCAGCAGTCTTGTCTCTAGGTCCCTCTAACCCTGGAGGACAAAAATGGCTGCCCAATGGGAGATTGGCGGTCTAATGTTTCGGTCCTGCGGGGCCATCTAATGTAATGCAATACATTACCATCCAACTCACAGCAAGCTTTATAAATTAGTTTAATTCATGGAGACTGTTAATCTCTCTGTTATTGCTTCAGCTGAAGTAAACAACTCCTGCTCCTGCTTCTCCTCTCCCTCCACCACCTCCTACTGCTCCTGCTTCTGCTCCTGCTCCTTCACTTACTCCTCTTCCTACTTCCACCTCTCCCTCCTCGTCCACCTCCTACTTCTGCTCCTCTCCCTCCTCCACTACTCCTCTCCCTCCTTCCCTCCTCTTCCTACTCCTCTTCCTACTTCACCACCTTTCCCTCCTCGTCCACCTCCTCCTGCTGCTCCTTCCCCTGCTCCTCCTATTCCTTCACTTACCCCTCCTTCTCCTTCTCCAATCCTCCTCCCCTCCTCCACCACCGTTCCCTCCAACTCCTCCACATGCTCTTCCTCCTCTACTCCTCCTCCTCCTCCCCTCCTCCTCCCCTCCTCCTACTCCTCCTCTTCTTCCTCTCCTCCTTCTCCCCCTCCTCCTCCTCCCCTCCTCACCACCACCTCCTCCTCCACCTCTTCCTCTTCCTCTTCCTCCTCCTCCCCTCCTCACCACCTCATCGTCCTTCCTCCTCCTCCTCCTCCTCCTCCTCCTCCTCCTCCTCCACATCTCTCCCCTCCCTCTTTCCCCTATCTATCTCTCCCTCCGGCCCTCCCCCTTCCCTCCTGCTCTCCCGCCCTCCTGCCCTCCCCCTGCCCTCCCCCTTCCCTCCCCCTTCCCTCCCCAAACCTCTCTGTTTTATAAAGATATTTGCAGGAGATTCCAACTATTTGCCCAGCCAGCCGCAGTTATATCCCATAACCGAAATCAGACCCGAGGAATCGATTTAAAGTGGAAGCTCTTAGGAGGAACAATTTGCCGAATGGCATTTGGGCAAATTACTAACGCACTTCTATTAGCCAGGCCTATTCCACCGGGCAGAGAGATGAATGTTTTACGGGCAAAAACATTGCATCTTAATGCTAAAAGTTGGGCAAACTTCCCATGCAATTATATTTTTTGATTTAATTCCTTTGTTTTTTTGTTGTTTTTTGTCATCTCTATTCTTCTATTCCTCAAACATTTGGCCAGTATGTTTTTCTGGTATCTATGTAATATCGCGTATTGATATATAATGATATGTAAGCTGTCTTTAATATGGCTCCCATAACTGTCTTCCATAAAGTAGTATACTACCATCTATTGTTGTATGATGTTTTGCCAGACTGTTTAGTTCAGCTCCTATAGCTGGTCTTCCACTAACTCCTGGGGTAGTATACTACCATCTATTGCTGTATGATGTTTTACCAGGCTGTTTAGTTCAGCTCCTATAGCTGGTCTTCCACTAACTCCTGGGGTAGTATACTACCATCTATTGTTGTATGATGGTTTACCAAGCTGTTTAGTTCAGCTCCTATAGCTGGTCTTCCACTAAATCCTGGGGTAGTATACTACCATCTATTGCTGTATGATGTTTTACCAGGCTGTTTAGTTCAGCTCCGGTGTAGTATACTACCATATAATTACAAGAGGAAACCGGGCTTTCTGGAATAAACCCCATTTCTCTCAAATTCCTGGACAAACCTTTTAGTAAGAGCCATGGTTGTATCCCAAGGTGCTAGCGTGCGACAGAGGACTAACTGCTATGGTAGTATACTGCCATATATATCATTGTATGATGTTTTACCAGGCCATTTAGTGCAGCTCCTATAGCTGGTCTTCTACTGGCTGCTGGGGTAGTATACTACCATCTGTTGTTGTATGATGTTTTACCAGGCTGTCTAGTTCAGCTGCTATAGCTGGTCTTCCACTAACTCCTGGGGTAGTATACTACCATCTATTGCTGTATGTTTTACCAGGCTGTTTAGTTCAGCTCCTATAGCTGGTCTTCCACTAACTCCTGTCGTAGTATACTACCATCTCTTGTTATGTTTTGCAAGGCTGTTTAGTTCAGCTCCCATAGTTACCTATAATTACCAGTAAAGCAGCTAAATGTATATACCCCATAGGTTGAACTTATACGCATGGATACATTTGATACATTGTCTTGGAATTTTGTAGAAACTCTAAACCCAGAACAAAAGAGTGACAGGGGCTGGTTGTTTCAAGGACATGTTTATTCAGGGGGTTGGATAATTCAGCCACATTAAAACATGGTAAATCAAAATCGCGATTGATCAAAGGGACCACATATGTGATGTGTCACAGGAAAACAAGTCATGACTCAAGAAATAGATTTTGAGGTACCATTGTTATCTAAAAGATGCGATTAGACAGATTCCAATGATGTTAACGTTTAGCCTTTTAATCTAATAAGTACTTATATATATTTGTATATTTGAAAAACATGTGATATTTCTGGGTGGGCAATTGCTAGTGAAGTAGCTTAAATATACTCCCTTAGCATGATGTCAGAAACGTAGGAACATATTCGAGATACACTCTTAGGATTTTATACATGTATTGATACGACTAAGCTCGCCAAACACCTCAAAAATCAAAACATTCCTACGAAAAACTCTGGTAGAAAATAAACATTCAAAGAATATATTTTTTCCCATTTACCCTCGCATAATGGTTCAATATTGCCATGAGAGCCTGTTGAGGAATCGATATAGATTCATATGCCGTCAACTGTGAAACATAGAGTAAACTGTGAGCCGGTTAGTTCACCTTTGATCTAGAACAAACTGGCTGGTCCCTTTCATTACACGTATTGCACAGTTGACTGGTTGGACCGCCCGCCGGGTGCTATCGATCCTTCCCCATACACCGCCAGAGAAAACACTGCCTTCTGTAATCCCCATATATTTGTGTGGTGTATGATTGTGGGGAAGCAATGGTTATATTTTTTACCCCTCCCTCCCTCCCCCCAAACGAGGGTGTATACATACGTTCATTTATACATAGAGTTTAGAGATATATATCAGTTAGGATGTCTGAAAATCGTCCAGTTCGCCTTCACCAATCTTTTCAGGTAACACAAATTTAAGACAGAAATGAGGTTCAAAATACAGTTTAACATAACCAAAGAGATATTTTAAAAATCAACTTAATACAAAGAATACTCAGGTATACTTAAGGGAAAACACTGCCTTTTGTAATTCCCATATATTTGTGTGGTGTATGGGAAAGCAATGGTTATATTTTTTAGCCACCCCCCCCCACCCCCACAAGGGTGTATACATACAGTTAAACATAACCGAACAGATATTTTTGAATGTTGGCTATACCAAACATTTGGGCACATTTGGGCGAACATTTACGTCTTTACACATGAATTTTGTCTGTTTTAAATGTCTGGCCTGTACGCGAATAAAAAAAAAAAAAAAAAAAAAAACATACTCAAATTTCTCAGCCTAATTTGTGGTGTGTTTCAGGAAAATGAGTCACAAGTCGCAGAAAATGGATTTTGAGATCATTATATTTCAAAAAATGAGATCAACCCACCAAGTACTTTGTTATTTTTTCATGCAGGAAAAGAATGTTCGCAATATTTCTTCCTGGAACACACCACATTGAGCAGGAATAACTAAAAGTGTAGAGCTGCTCATTGTACACTGTTTAAGGCCCTGCCCATCAATAGATGGGTCTGCCAGGCCTACTTACTCCTCAATGAGATATTTATTCCCATTTTATGCCTCCCCAGAATGAAGCTTCCAGAGATTCAATTAGATGGGGAGAGTTTAGGGCGGGGGCCGGGCGGGGGGGGGGGGGCGAGGGAGGGAGGGTTCCACCTTACAAGCTAAAGCTGTGTTCTGCCTATAGCCCGAAATTTCTTTTTTTAATTTTCAGTTTAGCCCCAAGGAGTTCCTTTTATTCAACACTTTATATTACAATAGTACAACTACAAGCTTTTATACAGCCTTCAGAGAACGTTTAACTCTATGTTACAAGGCCTCCCTATAGCAAATGAGGGAATAATATGCTAATGGTTGCCATGGTTACTCATTTCGTATTTCAGGATGTGGCCCCTTCCAAATTTGGTGGAATTGTACCCAAATAAGCAGTTTTGGGCTTTATATTACCTAAATTCAGTGTTAGCATTTAGGGGTGTAAACACCTCCCCCTCTCCTCAGCCCCCCCCCCCCTCGCCCTCAGACCACCCACTATATCCCCTTATGTAAAGTGAAGCTGTCAAAGGCAGATTTACCCGCCCGCTGCGTGATTTAGAGGTTGGTCACTCGGCCTAAGTGGTGGCAGGGGGTGTGATACATGTAGTGGTGGTGCATACTGATATACACCACTTATAGTGTGTACCATATGACTTGATCCCACTACAGTGTGAACCATATGACTTGATCCCACTACAGTGTGTACCATATGACTTGATCCCACTACAGTGTGAACCATATGACTTGATCCCACTACAGTGTGAACCATATGACTTGATCCCACTACAGTGTGTACCATATGACTTGATCCCACTACAGTGTGAACCATATGACTTGATCCCACTACAGTGTGAACCATATGACTTGATCCCACTACAGTGTGTACCATATGACTTGATCCCACTACAGTGTGAACCATATGACTTGATCCCACTACAGTGTGAACCATATGACTTGATCCCACTACAGTGTGTACCATATGACTTGATCCCACTACAGTGTGTACCATATGACTTGATCCCACTACAGTGTGAACCATATGACTTGATCCCACTACAGTGTGAACCATATGACTTGATCCCACTACAGTGTGTACCATATGACTTGATCCCACTACAGTGTGTACCATATGACTTGATCCCACTACAGTGTGTACCATATGACTTGATCACACTACAGTGTGTACCATATGACTTGATCCCACTACAGTGTGTACCATATGACTTGATCCCACTACAGTGTGAACCATATGACTTGATCCCACTACAGTGTGAGCCATGACTTGATCCCACTACAGTGTGAACCATATGACTTGATCCCACTACAATGTGAATCATATGACTTGATCCCACTACAGTGTGTATCATATGACTTGATCCCACTACAGTGTGAACCATATGACTTTATCCCACTACAGTGTGTACCATATGACTTGATCCCACTACAGTGTGAACCATATGACTTGATCACACTACAGTGTGTACCATATGACTTGATCCCACTACAGTGTGTACCATATGACTTGATCCCACTAGTGTGAGCCATGACTTGATCCCACTACAGTGTGAACCATAGGACTTGATCCCACTACAGTGTGTATCATATGACTTGATCCCACTACAGTGTGTATCATATGACTTGATTCCACTACAGTGTGTATCATATGACTTGATCTCACTACAGTGTGAACCATATGACTTGATCCCACTACAGTGTGAACCATATGACTTGATCCCACTACAGTGTGTACCATATGACTTGATCCCACTACAGTGTGTACCATATGACTTGATCCCACTACAGTGTGAACCATATGACTTGATCCCACTACAGTGTGTACCATATGACTTGATCCCACTACAGTGTGAACCATATGACTTGATCCCACTACAGTGTGTATCATATGACTTGATCCCACTACAGTGTGTACCATATGACTTGATCCCACTACAGTGTGAACCATATGACTTGATCCCACTACAGTGTGTACCATATGACTTGATCCCACTAAAGTGTGAGCCATATGACTTGATCCCACTACAGTGTGTACCATATGACTTGATCCCACTACAGTGTGAGCCATATGACTTGATCCCACTACAGTGTGAACCATGACTTGATCCCACTACAGTGTGAACCATATGACTTGATCCCACTACAGTGTGTACCATATGACTTGATCCCACTACAGTGTGTACCATATGACTTGATCCCACTACAGTGTGTACCATATGACTTGATCCCACTACAGTGTGTACCATATGACTTGATCCCACTACAGTGTGAACCATATGACTTGATCACACTACAGTGTGAACCATATGACTTGATCCCACTACAGTGTGTACCATATGACTTGATCCCACTACAGTGTGTACCATATGACTTGATCCCACTACAGTGTGAGCCATATGACTTGATCCCACTACAGTGTGTACCATATGACTTGATCCCACTACAGTGTGAACCATATGACTTGATCCCACTACAGTGTGAACCATATGACTTGATCCCACTACAGTGTGAACCATATGACTTGATCCCACTACAGTGTGTACCATATGACTTGATCCCACTACAGTGTGTACCATATGACTTGATCCCACTACAGTGTGAACCATATGACTTGATCCCACTATAGTGTGAACCATATGACTTGATCCCACTACAGTGTGAACCATATGACTTGATCCCACTACAGTGTGTACCATATGACTTGATCCCACTACAGTGTGAACGATATGACTTGATCCCACTACAGTGTGTACTATATGACTTGATCACACTACAGTGTGTACCATATGACTTGATTTCACTACAGTGTGTACCATATGACTTGATCACACTACAGTGTGAACTAAAGGTTCCCCGAATTCCACCATCTATAACCAAATTTCGTTAAAATTCGCAAAATGTTATTGGCAAAATTCGGTCTTCTATAGTTGTTGGTGAAATATTTGTCTCTAAATCAGCTCAAAATATTTTGTACAGGTAGCAATGTTACGTAATATTGCGTAACACCTGGCCTCCCCTACCGGACAATGCGCAACACAGCTGGGCACGGCACTGGTTATGCTAATGAAAGGTGAACCACGTGACGCGGTGGTGGATGCTAACAATAATTAGTTGGTTTTCATTACTGATCAGATCAAGTCAGGTTTCATATAGCTCCGTGTTATTTGGGTCAGATTCTCAGAAAATGTACAATTGGCAGCTGTACACATTGAGTAAGATAGGATAAATTACGCTGCAATTTGGTCAATATTAGGTCAATTCGAGCATATTCGGCATTGCATGGATTATAGCAATCTGTTTGGTTAGGTTGAACTATGTTTTGAACTTTATTTTTGTCTGAAATTTGGGTTATTTGAGAAGATTGGCGAAGTTGAATTGTACATTTTCTGAAAATCTGACCCATTTGTGTTATTATATAGCGAGTAGGTGATAATTGGCTATCATTTATCATTAATGATAACAGATAATGGTACCAATAATTCATAGTCTTCAGGGTAACCAAGACTTATCAGTAAAAACCCTAAATAATAAGAAATCACTCCTTTCCCCCCAGGAAATTCTCAGTATTTTTAACAAGACCAAACATACCACCCTCTGTAGTCTGTAGTAATGAGGCTAATCACATGTAGGCTGAACCCTGTCTCCTACACACCCAGGCCTATCCCAGCATCCCTCACTCATTGGCACATGCGCAGTGCACATGTCACATGACCCCCAGCTGTCATACACACCCTGTGCTGAGATGCTAGAGGGGAAATAGGGGGGAATAGGGTTGTGTCAGCCCCAAACCCTACTTACCCCTACAGCCCGGGTTATCCTCCCTGATTGGCAGACCCAGCCATATGAGATCAGTGCCTCAGGGTTGAGATCCAGCTTAATTGGTGTCAGTTACTGCTGCTGCTTAATAGGGGATTTGCATAGCCGCCATTTTGAATCTAGATTCGCATGGAATTATGGGACTAATGGTACAGTGTAAAATCTATAGAAAACATGTCATGTTTGGCATGGAATATTTATCAATGCTCTAATGTCAATATACTTGTATTATACATGTTTTCATAACACAAGACCCCCTCTTTCCCATCATGCATTTGGTTTTCATAGATGATTAATAGAAGCTATGATATTGGTGAAAATATTCTTGCCATTTTCGAGAAAATATTGCCAAATATTTGTATGTCAGATTTCATCAGAATCCATCCCAGCATGCACTGCAGTAGACATGCGCAGTGAGACATGCAACTCCCCTATTGGGGATTTGCATGTCAACATTTTTACAGTGCATCATGGGATGGATTCAGCTCAAATCTGACATTTAGCTCAAATCTGACATACAAATTTATTGCAACATTTTTATCGAAAATTGCAAGAATGTTTTCACCAATATCATAGCTCACAATGAGGGAGGGATGATCTATACAAACAAAATGCATGATGGGAAAGATGAAGTTTCATTGAGTCATGTAAAACACTATGGATATTTACATGAGATTACTCTTTAAATATTCCATGCTGAACATTACATGCTTTCTATGGCATTTATACTGACACCTTTCTTTCTCTTTTCTCTGTCTCTCTCTACCTTCTTTATCTCTATTTCCTGGGTATGATCATAGACTGCCTCCCTCTCAGCTCTCCCGCCCTTGAATAATGATAGAACCATATTAAATGTGTTGATAAGGGCGTAAAGCAATCTCGTTCACTCACCCATAATTCGTTGTGAATTAAGCTTCAATGACAAGATGGTGGCCATGCAAATCCCCTATTTGTGTCAGATACTGCTGTTTCACCTCCTACACTTTACCTCACAACCCACAGGTTCTTTTTTTTTTTTTTTATTTAGAATTTTTATACGGCCAATCTTTGGTGAAAATAACAGTTGAACATAAACGGGCATGCACAGAGTACAAATAATCTGATGAACAAGTTATGTCATGTACACATGAGGATAATGGGCTCACGGGGGATAATTCAAATTAGAAAAACCATGGTTTTCCGCCCACTGCTGTGTCTAGCTAGACTACATTTAATGTAAAACTACTCGAGAACAAGTTAATTTAGACAAACATAAATCAAGTAAGGTGACAAAGGTACTATCAAAGATAGGAAAACCTATGGTTAGTTAGGTGGATTTGATTCGGTTGGTTTGGACAGCTTGAAGATACAGCATGCCCTTGGGTCAATGTGGGTTTGTTATGGTAGCGTGAAGATACTGCATACCATTTGTTATTTGGTAAGTTTGTGTGGGTTTTGAGTTGTATTTGGTTCTGTTCTACTTTCAGTGAAGGACATGATGTTGTGTTCCCCAACCAACACAATGTTGCGGCATATTATTGCCTTCTTTTTTTCCTTGGTTATAGATAACACCACATTCCACAAAAATCCCACAGAAATTATCGAAAATGATATGGATCAGATTTTCAGAAATGTACAATTGGCAGCTGTACACATTTAACAAATTCTGCTAAATTAGACTGCAATTTGGTCAATACTAGGTCACTTCGAGTATATTCGGCATTGCATTGAATCTAGCAATCTGTTTGGTTAGGTTGAACTGTATTTTGAGCTAATTTTTCGTCTGAAATTTGGGTTATTCGAGATTGGTGAAAGTGAATTGTACATTTTCTGACAACAAATTTCGGACATTGTATTAGGCCTAAATGTATCTTCAATTTGGATTATTTGAGAGGATTACTGAAGACAAATTATACATTTTCTGGCGATTTCACCCATGTAGTGAACTAGAGCCGGATAATAAACACCCCTGTCTGACATCAACAAGTTCACGACCTATAGTGGCTATTACTCCGACTGGTAATAACGCTGTGCTTTCATCGTTGTTAATAAGAGACATAAGGCTATCATCAATTGTCTGCTTGTAAAATAGTAGTCAAATACGCACCGCATAGCCTGTGAAGTATCGCCCAATTACAGCTTATTGCTGAATAATGTGGGGAATTTTGGTTTCAAATTGTTTTGTTTTGCGGCTGGAGCTCTGGGTGCAAAGGTTGGTTGTGTTAGGCCAGGAATAATAGGTGTGTTTCTGGTTTATCTGGCTAAAACTAGGTAGGGTGGGGTAGTAACCTTTTTTATTTTCCTTATTTTTCTTAAAGAAACCAAAAAATGTCTATTTTATAACAATAGTTGTTTTAAATAAATGAAATGTACTTTTTGACAGCTCCAGATTAGAAAAAGCTGTTTTCCTGCTTTTAATAGCTTTTTGGGGGATTGTGTTTTATTCACAAGATATCTTCGTTTTCATTTAGGGGCCCTTAACGCTGTTTGTATATGAATAGACAGTATATTAAATATATCCATCCAATGTTAAGGTCATCTTATAGAGTAAATTTGGATACTTTACCAGTAAATGTCCACCCAGAAATATTGCCAACTCTTTTTTTCAAAATTGAAAATATCCAGCTTAAAATATAGCAATACATATTATATGTCCTACTGTTTACTATCATTGGAATCCCCTTGGTCTTATCTTTTCAAATACACATTCTCCTTAAACACATCACATATATGAAGGTGACTTCTCTTATTAGTTTAGTATATGCAGAACTGGAGCATTCCCTCCAGAAATCTTCCCCCGCTTCCCACCTCTTACCCTCCTTACCCTCCTTCCCCCCTGCTTCCCAACTCTTCCCCTCCTACCCGCCTCTTACCCTGCTTCCCCCCTCTTCCCCTCCTTCCCAACTCTTCCCCTCCTACCCGCCTCTTACCCTGCTTCCCACCTCTTCCCCTGCTTCCCACCTCTTCCCCTCCTACCCACATCTTACCCTGCTTCCCACCTCTTCCCCTCCTTCCCACCTCTTCCCCTCCTTCCCACCTCTTCCCCTGCTTCCCACCTCTTCCCCTCCTTCCCACCTCTTCCCCTCCTTCCCAACTCTTCCCCTCCTTCCCACCTCTTCCCCTCCTTCCCACCTCTTCCCCTCCTTCCCAACTCTTCCCCTCCTTCCTGCCTCTTCCCCTGCTTTCCACCTCTCCCCTCCTTCCCCACCTCTCCATATCCCTCACACTTCCCCACCTCTCTCCTCACTCACACTTCACCTCCACCTCCTCATACAAGATTCCCAGACAAACCTGCGTCTTAGTTCCGTTCACACAGATAGAGGGCAGGCCTGCGGTAAACGATCACGTGTCCGTGAAGCTTTTTGTCATCCCGCAGCAAGCGGAAGTAGCCAGGTCTTGTCTTTGTGCGCAGGCGTGAGCGGAAGTGGCGCCATTAGAGCGCTGACTTGGGGTAAAGGTGGAGTTAAAAAGGTGTTGTAAGGATTGTGGTAAGGATTGAGGAGACGGTTATTGAGGTTGTTTTGGTTGAGCGGAGAGGTTGGATGATCGTCCCATTATTAGGGAGATTTAGCAACCACAACGCACCAACACAACACTAACGCATCCACTAACTATTTGTACATTATTACCGCTGTGGGGATATCTCGAGAGGCCTGCAATGCGGACGCCCTCAGCCTAGCGCCTCTCAAGATAGTGGATGCATTAGTGTTTTGTTGGTGCGTTGTGGTTGCTAAAACTCCCTATTATTGTGATTAAACCGTTAGTAGTTGAGGTTTCTGAAGAGGGTTCCATTTATCTTAGATATTTGTGTCATTTATACTAAAACCTCGCTGTTTGTAGATACCCTTGTGCGGTCGGTGGTTTTCCTGGTGCTGGTTTCACCGTTAACAACTTTCTGAATGTTCGAGCCATCGACTTTGCCCGATAAACAACTGCAATGGTTCCATATCCATTGCCTAACCCAACTTTCATCTCAACATTTTCTGAGAAATTGATTTGGGAATTCAACTTTGTCCTTAGGAATGTTTCCTAAGGTGAGAGTTTTGGTTTTCGAAATTGAGCCCATCATATACAGAATGGAACAAGTTGACAATCTGTAGTTTTTGCTGGATGTTAGCTGAGAGTGCAGCAGCTCTAGAAGTGCAGTGGTTGTCCTCAGCTCACATAACAGCCAGGTGCCGGCCAGGTGTCACAATTATAAGCTGGGTGTCCACTACCACGTTGTTTCCTCGCCTCAAAACTTTCAATTGAGTGGTTCCTAGCGTTGGCGTTTAAAGCATCGTTGTTCACCTCCCACCCAGTGCAGGCTGACTTGGTTACCAAAGAACCATTGCTAATATTTGAAAAGAGCAGGATATCGCTTCCCGTTAGCATGTTTCTCTCGCTTTGATATGATCATATACAAAAGTATGGTGTCAACAGAACATAAATACAGGTTAACTAACGAGTTGGTTGAAGGAGCGGGAATATTGCACGAGTTACGTAGCAACGAGTACAATATTCTAAGCAACTGAAACCAACGAGTTAGTTAACCGATTTATTATTCATGCTTTCTGTCATGAAAATAGAAAAAAATCAAGCCATGAATTAGAATTTTACCGGTAATCTTAGTAAAAATTCAGATTGGCTGCCATGACAACCCCACGTAAATCACTCTAGATGCGTAAATCACTCTAGATATGTTGTTTTCAGAGCAATGCCTGCATAATAAAACGTAATACCATAATTTCATGTGAATCAAGATTCAAAATGGCGGCTATGCAAATCCCCTATTGGTCGCGTCAAGGCTGGATGGAACTTTTTAAACGGGAAACATTTCAACCTTCCATTTTCTCATCAATCCGCTCAGGTCTGAGGCAATAACCCTACAAATAATTGACATTCAAGTCACTTTTTCTCAAAATGACACCTCTGCTGAATTCACGAATCCTTAATCTGAGAGTTTGTTGCTGTATTCGAGCAAGAGATGATGTTAAAGACGTTGAGGTGTAAGGTTTTAAAGGAAATGAAGTTGGTCGTGAAGACAAGTGTTTTTTTCCAAGACAAAAATGAATCCAGGTTAACTAACGAGTTGGTAGGAGGAGCGCAATCTGTATTTAATTGAATATAATTTGATGTTCTAAGAGAATGTTATCAAGGATTTAACTGTTTAAAAATAGTCCTGGTAGGAAATTAAACCACAACTTCGGTTTTTGAAATTTTATTCTTTAGAAAGCCCCAATAAGTCGCCCTGTATGGTGGGCCTAGTCAGGGAAATGTTTAAAAATAGGCTTTAAAATAGTTTATTTATAGATAAATTCATAGATGAAGGTACACAACTTAAAGTTGTTTTTGTTGCAGTGCTTCATAAAAGACCAAATTTATATTTCGGAGACCCGGCAATATCCTTTCCTGCGATGTCTTCACTTATTATCGCTCACCAACGGTCGTTTCCCCTCATCCGATTTAACTTCAAATTCTTATACATATTGATAAATGAAGTCTTAATAATATGAGTGAATATGGTAAGATATAATAGCTGAGAATGCAGCGTTTAACAGAATAAAATACAATAGTACAGTAAACATAATAGAGCAGCCATAACACTCCATTATAGTGAGGGCTCCGGATTAGCGATAATAGAGGTTTTACAGTACATGACTGGTAGTTGGCATAACCCACGCTCCCTGATGAATTTTAATGTATTTTCCATGTTGTAGGCGGCCCCAGAGTTCCCAGCATTCCCCGCCCGCCATTAAGCAATGTTTAGTTAGATATCGATCCCAGCATGCAATAGTGGCCTTCCCCAGTAGAGGGCGTTTTATGTAGAACTGGTGATGGAATATTTGGATATGGATCTGGGAGGATTGTATTGTGCAGGTCTGTTAGGATGAATGGATGAATGGATGATTTAATTGATGAATAGTTGGATTGAAGAATGAATCATTGAATTTAGGAATGGATGGATGAGTGAATGAATGAATGGTTTGATTTATGAATAGTTGGATTGAAGAATAAATTGATAACTTTTGAATAATTAGATCAATGGATCTAAACTTTAAACTTTTAAATAATTGAATTGATGAATGAATGAATCAATCAATTTAGGAATAATTGAATTGATGAATGAATGGATGAATTACCTTTTGAATAATTAGATTAATGAATTAATGGATGATTTAAAATGGATGAATCATTGGATTTATCAATGGATGGATAAGTGAATGAATGAATGTTTAATTCATGAATTATGAGGCTTTCCGTTTACATGAAGCCTAATTCTTTATGAAAGTTGGGACAGAAATAGTGAAATTTTGTCTGGATTTTATGAAAATGATTTAAATAATACAAATATATTACTAGGATACTGTGGTGAGTGCCATCAGAAGAATTATATCAACTGAGTTGTGACGGCAGCAAAAGTTTACATATATAGACAAAGGATATTTCATAATAATGAAATTGTTTTCCCTGCTTTTGTCAAGAAAATGAATATGATAATTTTAGAGTACAATAATGTTGTCCATATTGTTTATTATCACTGTAACATCAGAATTATTTCAGTCGACAAACATCTTATTCGACGATGAAAGAAAGAAAGAAAATTGAAAAAAGAATATAAGGGACGCAACTATCTTGTTCGAGCCTCGATGACAGGATATGTCGAATAAAACCTTTTAAAAACAAAAAAGAAGAGTAGTTTATGAAAAATGTCTTAAATTTAAAAATTCTTTTATCCTCATTTGAGAAACCAGATAGGAATAAATCAAGATTAATGATAAATTCTTATTTCAGCAATCGTCATGCCAGCACTTCGACAAAGCAACATTAGAATTGTAATAGCCAAGATGGCAGGATAAAGAAAATAAAGATTTTTAAAAAACAAAAAAAAAAAAAAAAAAAAAAAGAAGTTAGTTGTTGTGTGAGGGGATAATGTCATGCCCGCCCAGCCAGACATGATGTATCGCATATTGTGTTATTGACAAGCTCTCCTCAGTTTTAATTAAAGTGGCTTTTCTCATTACATCCTGTAGTCAAGAAATCTCTTGAAACATTTTCAGCTTCATCTACTTATAAGGCTAGATATGGTAATATTTGAAGTACAGAGCACCAGTATCTTTTCAGACGTGTTTATTTTTCATTTACCCTCTCCATGCATTAGAATGGTCCTGGGTAAGACCTTAAAGTGCCTGGTCCTGGGTAAGACCAGGCACTTTCTGTAAAGTGCCTTTCTGTCTCTTTTCTCTGTCTCTTTTCTCTGTCTCTCTCTCCCTTCTTCTCTTTCTCTATTTCCTGGGTATGATCATAAACTGCCTCCCTCTCAGCTCTCCCGCCCTTGATATAACACTTCAAAGTGTTGATAAGGGCGTAAAGCAACCAATCTCACTCACTCCAAGCATTAGACATGTTTCCATAACAGAAGCCTCATTCTTTCCCATGGTGCATTTGTTTTGTATAGGTCATTTTAAATACAGGCTTTGTATGATATTAGTGAAAACGTTCTTGCTTTTTTTTTTGCTTTTTTTTTTATATATAAAAATGTTGCTCATCATGTGTTATGTATGTCGAACCTGAACTGAATTTATCTAAGCATGCACTGTGACTGACATACATAGTGGTACATGCAACTCCCCTATTAAGTAGGCTGGATAGACTTGTTCCCACGTTTCTGCCTAAATAAATAAAGCAAGAATCGATGCCGAATTTGTTACTTTTAATCAGTTTTTCTTCATTTGCAAGTTTCTCCAGGACATATGATAGCTTTAGATTGTTTATCTCAAGGATACTCATTACATTTCAGGATCTTCTATTGCTGATATTGTATCATTAAGTGAATAAGACACCCAGTAAGTGTTGACACTCAGTAAGTGTTGTTCTGCCTTGTCTATTGCAGTATGAGTTCAAAGCGAAGGCCATCAAGAAGAAGAAGGTCTGCATCACCATATCTGTGGATGGAGTCAAAATCGTCATGCGCAAGAAGAAGAAAAGGGTAAGTTCTATAAGACACATATATATAAGACTTATTCATAGGATGATGTTGAGGAATTCAGTGTCATTCTTCAGTATAAATTTAGGGTCAGCAGTTGAGCGAGAAATGAATCAATGCAACACACAGAGATGTATGTTTCAAAGCCAGAACGTAGTGGTACATGCTCCCCTAAGAGATCAGCTTTAATCATTTTATTGCTTAAATACTAGACAGATTACAGCGATTACACAGGGCCTGGGCTGATTGGCTTATTCTGGCTGGACCAATGATTAGCTTGATAGATGAAGGATCCAATCACCCACAGGTTAACAATAATTAAATGAATTGGATACGAGGTGACCAATCCCAATCCACACCTTGTCACCATGACCTGGTTGGTCTGTTATCTCTCCTCCCCTCTCCCTCCGGCTCAGTACCCCCTCCCTTTGCTGACCTGCTGGCCATTTCCCTTCACCCTCCCTCCCATGTGATCAGAATTTAAGATCACAGTGACAGGGACTTTCGCGTGTGTTTTAGAGGATGATAAAGAAGTTCATGAGTGTGTGGCGGGAAGAAAGGTGGTTAGGTCTCTGTGCCGTTAGGGAGCATGGCAGATGCATTTCTGAATAAGAACTTAAAATAAAGATTTAAGGCAATACAAAGAGGAGTCCTGAATTTTACAATGTTACAGCTATCAGCCCCAAAGTACCAATCAAGAAGCTTCAATCAGAAAACTCTGATCCTAGGGAAAGGAAATAATGCTTTGGAAAGTAATAGCTAGAACTCAAACCTTTGTACCCTTGATCCAACTTAGACCACTGAGCCATCTCTCGCTCTCCTCTAATAGCGCAACTCCACTAGAGGAAAAAAGGCGGCAACAAATTTTGTTGTTGCCCACTAATCTGTTGCAACAAATGTCCACACAGAAGCAACATGCAGTTTCCAGAGAATGTGGCAACACATCTGACACTCCTCCATTTGCATTTTTATTGCAACCATAAAATGAACTGTAAATTAATAACAGTTGTTAGCGGGCAACAACAAAATTTGTTGCCTCCGTTTTCCCTCTATTATAGGATTACTCAACTAGGTATTTCGAGAGGGAAATGCATGTTATCTGGCTGGAAAATGAGTCACAAGTCGCAAAAAATGGATTTTGAGATATCACCATATGTGAAAAGATGAGATTAAGCGGATTCCCAATGATAGTAAACAGTAGGACCTTTAATAAGTATTTCTATTTCAAATTTGATATTGTTATCTCTGACTAAAAAGTTTGCAATATTTCTGGGTGGGCATTTACTAGTAAAATAGCTAAATATAGTCCATATGATGAGCTCCGGAATGCAAGGATTTGGCATTCATACAACTGTAAACGGTACATGAGGTGAGAACATTCCTACAAGGGTCAGATTTTCAGAAAATGTACAATTCGCCTTCACCAACCCTCTCAAATAACCCACATTTAAGACAAAAATGAGCTTTAAAATGCAGTTTAGCATAACAGAACTGATACTTTAAATCAATGTGATACCAAATATACTCAGATATACCAGGTATTCTTCATTTGTCAGCCTAATTTAGGAGAATTTCTTAAATGCGTAGAGCTGACAATTGTACATTTTCTGAAGATCTGACCCACAAAGTATTATTGTTACTAGCAAGACAGTGTTACAGTCCTTGTAACATGAATAATAAGTAAAGATGGTATTGTGGAATCCTAGAGGTTTATTGTACAGATGTATAGTACATATATACAGGTTAACTAACGAGTTGGTTGAAGGAGCGTGAATATTGCACGAGTTGCATAGCAACGAGTGCAATATTCTAAGAGACTGAAACCAACGAGTTAGTTAACAGATTTATTATACATGCTTTCAATCATGAAAATAGAAAAAAATCGACACATAAATTTGAATTTTACCGGTAATCTTAGCAAAAAAACTGATTGGTTGCCATGACAACCCCACGTAAATCACTAGTGAAATACGCACTATGCTTAAATCACTCTAGATACTTGTTTTCAGAGCAATGCGTGTATAATAAAGTCCATTAATTATGAAGGGTGTGAGCCTTTAATTAATGGACTTTATTATACACGCATTGCTCTGAAAACAAGTATCTAGAGTGATTTAAGCATAGTCTGTGCACAAAGAACATGTATGGGAATATATCAAAATCTATATTCGATATATTTAATTAAAAAAATAGTAAGTTAAATAAGTATACTACAACGTGTGTAACAACAGACAGGTATGTCTGGAATTTTCTAATGAATCTTAATTTGACAATGTCGATTTAAGAGAATATAAGCTCCTCAATATATGGCCACTGCATCTCAGAAGGACAAATAAAATCCTAGATATCTGCCACTTCAACACTATATATATTATGTCTCGTCAATCACGTTAATGTTCGAGACGCTACGAGACGTACGCGCATGCGCGACACACATTAGTCAAATTACATGGATCCAGCGTCCGAAAATGTACAATCGGCAGCTCTACACATTTAGTATATTCTGATAAATTAGGCTGAAAATAGGTATTTCTCAGTGTATTTGGTATTGTTTTGATCACAAAAATCTGTTAGATCGTGTTGGACCGTATTTTGAACCTCATTTCTGTCTGAAAGTCGTGTTTTTTTAGACGATATTTGAAGTCATATTGTACATTTTTCATGTCCAGACCCAAATCTGTCCGTGGGAAAACAAGCACCAGAGTTAAATGGATTTTCCCCATGTGCATGTTCCCATAGTTTGGCGTCAGGTGGCGCACGGAGCAAATGGGTCAGATGTTCAGAAAATGTACAATTGGCAGCTCTACACATTTAGTAAATTCTGTTAAATTCGGCTGCAATTTGGTCAATACTAGGTAAATTCGAGTATAATCGGCATTGCATTGATTCTATCAGTCTGTTTGGCTAGGTTGAACAGCATTTTAAACTTGTAACTCAATGTGATGTGTCACAGGAAAATGAGTCACAAGTTGCAAATGATGAATTTTGAAAGATCATCATATTTGAAAAGTTGAGATCAAGTGGCTTCCAATGATGGTAAACATTTTGACATTTAATAAGTATTTCTATATTAAGATTGATATTTCAATTTTTGAAAAAATGTTGTGGGTGGACAATCACTTGTGGGTGGACAATTACTAGTAAATGGGATGAACACTCCATAGGATAAGCTAGGAAATGCATGGGTATGTATTTATTACACCCCTGTGCTGTTTCTTCCTATACCTTCAGCATTGTATGTCACACTTGGTCAAGGTGGTGCATAACATGTGAGTTATGTCACCCTTGACGCATACAACAAGTAGGTCCGCCAAAAACTTAAATTACTTCTATTATTTTTAATTATTTATATTTTTTATTTATTAATGGGGTGTAATAAATATGGAACAAAGCTCGGGTGAAGTCTGTACACTTGTTAGTGACCTTGGGAGCATGGAAGATCTCGGGCTAACGCCCTCTAACTTCCCGCGCTCCCTCGGTCAATAACAAGTGTACAGACTTCCCCCTTGCTAGGTTCCATCTATGTATGTATAGGTTTTTATTTCCGGAAGTGTACATCGTCAATAATATAACAAATTTTGGCACCGAAAAAGGGGGGTGGGTCTCCTCTATGAAACCATATATCTTCCTAGCTGAGGGCCCCCATGTATTTAATACACTGTCTTGGAATTTGGTGTAACATGTATTTACGCGACCTAACCGCAAAAATAAGAAAATTCCTACAAGGAAATCCTGTGAATAAAACACTTTGAGAAAATATCATTTCTGCGACTTGTGACTGATTCTTTTCAATAGAAACACATGATCTCATGTGGGTCAGATTTTCAGAAAATGTACAATTTACCTTCCCCAGTCTTCTCAAATAAACCAAATGTCAGACCAACAAAAAGTTCAAAACACAGGTCAACCTAACTAAACAGATTGCTAGAATTAATGCAATGCCGAATATACTCGAATTTACCTAGTATTGACCAAATTGCAGCCTAATTTAGCAGAATTTACTAAATGTGTACAGCTGCCAATTGTACATTTTCTGAACATCTGAACCATATAGGCGTGTTGCATGGCATCATTGCATGACTCGTACACACATCATCGTATCATATTACCTCTCATAGTATCTCCCAACCATGCAAGGTGCAAGTTTTTGTATTGAATTCAGATTTTCAAATCTTACTATAACGGTCAGATTTTCAGAAAAGGTACAATTGGCAGCTCTACACATTTAGTAATTTCTGCTAAAAAATAAATTTTTGGTATATCTGAGTATATTTGGTATCGCATTGATTTAAAGTATCAGTTCTGTCATGTTAAACTGCATTTTGAAGCTCATTTCTGTCTTAAATGTGGGTTATTTGAGAGGATTGCTGAAGGCAAATTGTACCTTTTCTGTAAATCTGACCCATATACTGCCTCTCCCATGCAAAAATTTGAAAAAAAAAATTTCACCCAAAGATCTTATAATCTGATTTCCAATCCAATCCAATTTCATCAAAGTTTTCACAAATTGAAATTCTCAAAATCTGATCTATTTCCTATGCAAAATATTTTGTACATCTATCTTTTCTGAAAATTGGCAATCTATTTTTACCCCAATCAGCTGAGAGAAACATGTGCCAGTAGGCGATAATAAGTGAAATGAACTAGAACAAATTTCTGTTAGTTTAGTACATGAGGGATTTGGACTCATTCTTTTAAATAATACTGTTCTGAGTGGTAGCTCCCTTTAGATTAATATTCGCGAATGCTTTATAATATATGAAGGAGATTTTAAATAGCCAAGATTATTTATGATAAACTATTTCTCTTATATAACCAACCACGAAGCGCTAGACCTTTAGAACTGCAATAACTACCAAATTCTTTCTGGACACATCATAATTATAATCAATAATTAAATAATTAAAAATAAAAGTTTGTTTTTTTCTAGTCAGGGAACCTACTGAAAAACTAGACAAGTCTTTTTTCTCAAATATGGCTTCTATTCGTATGCTCCCTTTGGTTTGAATAAAAAATATTCTCAATTGAATGGTGGTAGGTTGTCCTATAAATATTAATATTGCTAAATCCTCCCCTATATATGGTGTTCTTTTAATAGCTTTCAGGGTGGTGGTAGCTTCTCCTATAAAACCCATCGATTAATATTCCTGAATCCTCTCCTGCCCCAGACCCACCCACTGAGGGTAAGATTTTCAGAAAATGCACAATTTACAGTTCTACACATCTCTCAAATTCTGCTAAATTAGAGTGAAAAATGATAAATACTAGTGTATTCTGTATTGTATTCATTCAATAAATCTGTCTGGTTATGTTGAACTGTATTTTGAACCTGATTTTCATCTATATTTGGGTCATTTGACAGGATTGGTGAAGGCCAAGTGTACATTTTCAGAAGATCTGACCCATGTAGGTAAGATTTTCAGAAAATGTACAATTCAACTTCGCCAATCTTCTCAAATAACCTTGATTTCAGACGAAAATAAAGTTCAAAATACAGTTCAACCTATATAACCAAACAGATTGCTAGAATCAATGCAATGCCGAATATACACGAATTCACCTAGTATTGACCAAATTGCAGTCCAGTCTAATTTAGCAGAATTTACTAAATGTAGGTCGTGAACTTGTTGATGTCAGACTGGGTTGTTTATTATCCGGCTCTAGTTCACTACATGGGTGAAATCGCCAGAAAATGTATAATTTGTCTTTAGTAATCCTCTTAAATAATCCAAATTGAAGACAAAATCAGTTCAAAATTCAGTTTAACCTAACCAAACAGATTGCTAGAATCAATGCAATGCCGAATATACTTGACAAAATTGCAGTCTAATTTTGCAGAATTTACTAAATGTGTACAGCTGCCAATTGTACATTTTCTGAAAATCTGACCCATGTAATCCTAGCTCTGAATACAGAAGCTGGCTGAGACTGTGCCTCATCTCCCATGCACGCATGCCATGTGAAGTTGGAGACATTTTACTGCGATTAAAATCATTCCCCTGTCGTCTTGGTGGCCAGAAATCGTGACCAGACTTCATATTCCTCATCACCGATCCATACTGGTCCGTCTCAACATGTGGGTCAGATCTTCAGAAAATGTACAATCGCCAGCTCTACACATTTAGTAAATTCTGCTAAATTAGGCTGTAATTTGGTCAATACTAGGTAAATTCGGGTATATTTGGCATTGCATTGATTCAAGAAATCTGTTTGGTTAGGTTGGAGTGTATTTTGAACTTTATTTTCGTTTGAAATTTGGGTTATTCAAGAAGATTGGTGAAGGTGAATTGACCGTTTTCTGGTGACTTCTGGCGAAAAATCGATCCATACTGGTCCGTCTCAGCATCGCGGTCAGACCGAAAATGTACAATAGGGGATTTGCATAGCCGCCATTTTGAATCTTGATCTGCATGGAATTATGGGACTAATTGTACTAAAATCTATAGAAAACATGTCATGTTCAGCAATGCTCTAATGTCAATATCTATGTGTTATACATGTTTCCATAATACAACTACCCGTCTTTCCCATAATGCATTTTGTTTTCATAGATGATTTGTACAGGCTATGATATTGAAGAAAACATTCTTACAATTTTCGATAAAATGCTGCCAGATATTTGTATGTCTGATTTCAACAGAATCCATACCAGCATGCATGCACTGCAGTAGACATGCGCAGTGAGACATGCAACTCCCCTGTTCTTCTCCTCATTACCAATCCATACTGGTCCGTCTCAGCATCTTGGTCAGACCAAAAATGTACAATAGGGGATTTGCATAGCCGCCATTTTGAATCTTGATTCGCATGGAATTATGGGACTAATGGTACACTATAAAATCTATAGAAAACATGCCTTGTTCAGCATGGAATATTTATCAATGCTCTAATGTCAATATCTATATGTCATACATGTTTCCCTAACACAAGTCTTCATCTTTCCCATCATGCATTTGGTTTTCATAGGTCATTTACAAAAGTAATGGTAATCAATTTGTCTTTTACTGAGATTATGGCTGAAATTCAAATCTATGATTCGATTCTTTTCCATTTTCATGATTGAAAGAATAGATGATAAATCTGTTAACTAACTTGTTGGTTTCAGTTGCTTAGAATATGCACGCTCCTTCAACCAAATTAGTTAGTTAATCAGTATGTAATAGAGAATTTTCATAGCCGCCATTTTGAATCCTGATTCACATGGCATTATGGGACTAATGGTACAGTATAAAATCTATAAAAAGACCCATGCCATGTTCAGCATGGCCTTTCTACCAATGTTCTAATGTCAATGTCCATGTCTTATACATAATTCCATAACAAAAGCCTCCATTTTTCCCATCATGCATTTCGTTTTCATAGCTAATTTATACAAGCTACGATATGATATGACATCATTCTTTCAATTTCAATTTTCAATGAAAATGTTCCCAAATATTTGTATGTCAGATTTCAACCGAATCCATCCCAGCATGCACTATAACAGACATGCGCAGTGACACATGCAATTGCCCTATTCATGCATTGACGTGTATTGACATCGATTGATTGAAAAAATACACATTAAATACAATAAAAATCACCAGTCTCCCCTTTTCTCCAACAAGCCTTCACCACAGAGAGAGGAGGGAGGGAGTGTGAAAACGCGAGGAGGAGGAAACGGGTGATATTGAATTTTCAGCCGCGTTGGTTTTAATCGCCATGGCGTCAGAGCTTTTACGACAACACCACCCCACTTCAGGCAGAGAAATTATGGGATAGTTAGGAGGCGTTGGACACATTTAGCAAACCCTTTTTCCCCTCTACCGGTCTTTGGTAGCCCCTACCGTATTCACCCTGGTAAAATGTTAAGCATAGGAAGAATAGTTTCAAAGGCAATGTGTTATAGGAAAATGTTTTTTTTTTTTTTTTTTTTTACAAAATTTTACACATAACGATAGCTTTGTTGCGAGACCCCACGGGGGACTCAGATTGACCCCCAAGTACTCATAAAAAAATAACAAATATAAAAAATAGTTGGGGGCTAAGCCCCCCCGACCTACGGTTGACACCCCACCTGGTTTTGTAGGAACTGGGTGATGATCTCATTCAAAATAGTCTATTTTGCATGCTGATTAGCAATATCCACCACTGAGCCTGGGCTTCTGTGAAGATATTGCTATTTATCTCCTCCCTAAAATAATGGGAAAAACCCTTGGAAATATATTTGTATATTTCCCACAAAAAACACCCCCCGTCGGCATCGTGATGCCGATGGCCTGACGAGCTATTATTAGCGAAACCATGTAGTGCCAAACCAATAACATTCTTATTGGGAAGAAGGAAACTCATACTTTTATTATCTTTTATCATCAATTCTCTTGTGGGGGAATTTTTGAGGATATATACATCAGTTTTCCTTGTTTCTCTCACTTGTATGTACCTTTACAATGAGATGAACACAGCTGGGAGTCTTTTCCTAGCAACGAGCGCACCCCTTGTTGATGTCACTATGACATCGCCAAGGGACTAAGGAGGTCTTGGAAACCTACGTCTGAAGAACGTAACGTTCTTCAGTTACATGGTAGCATTCGAGGGGGAAGGGAGCCGACATTGCCACGTTCAATTAATTGTTATAGGAAAATGAGTCACAAGTTGCAAAAATGATATTTTTCAAAGTGATTTATTCATAAGAAAGAATTTACCTTGTGTATCAACTAAAGGTGCCAGATTGTTGTTACTAGTCACATGACAAACAAATAATTACTTAAGTCACTCTTGTAGCGAACCCCAGCAGTCAATGACTGAGAGCTCGTTTAACCTACATTAAAAATACAAATTGTGCTATAGTTTAGCGCTCCTTTCCTTTAGAGGGAAGTGGGAAGGGGTAGATGGAAGGGGAGGGAGGGCCATATATCCATTGGTCATTTAGGCGTCATTTTATTATTTTAAGTGCCATTAAAGGTCGCCTACTTGATATGTGCTATCATGACCTGGCTTAGAGGAGAGAGGATTAAATCTAACACAGGAGGAACTTCCCCCCAAATTAGGTCGAGGGGGGTGAGGCCCAGCTGTTTTTTATGGTGAACTGATTAAGAGGAACTAATGGAATATGCCTTCTTCCACACCTCGACATCAGAGAGAAATCCCCGCTCTATAATTACCCTGCCATAAACTATAATGAGGTGCCGAAGACCTCCCTGCCGCTCGGAGAAATCCTCTGTTGGCAGCTAGTCTGCAAATAAAAGTATTCCAATCCAATCCAATCCAATGAGACTTCATTATCGGAATGTTCTTATCTTTGGTGGGCTTAGCAACTTTAGTTTCATGAATCTATTTACCGAATTTCAGGACATTGTATTAAATATATCCTTGCGTTCTGAAGGTCATCCTATGACCACCCAGAAATATAAGGAGAGGGAGAAAGGGTGGAAAGAAAGAGTGGGAGGGGAGAGAGAGGAAGAAAAAGGGAGAGGGACATAGAAGGGGGGGAGTCAGAGAGGAGAGAGACAGACACTTATGTCATGCACACATCCCTTAATACTAGACAGGCTCCCACCACAAGCTATACGGTACCATGGAGCAGAATTCAGGGGGTGTGACTTGGTTATTCTTGGTCCTCCTTATTCTATTGTGACTTGGTTATTCTTGGTCTTCCTTAATACTAGACGGGCTTCCACCACAAGCTATACGGTACCATGGAGCAAGATTCAGGGGGTGTGACTTGGTTATTCTTGGTCCTCCTTAACACAAGATGGGCTCCCACCACAAGCTATACGGTACCATGGAGAGCAGAATTCAGGGGGTGTGACTTGGTTATTCTTGGTCCATACCGGCAGTAAAATCAACATTGAAGCTTGACAGCCTCCCATTGCCTCTCTGCTATAGCCAGTCAGTCAGAACTAATCTATATTGGGCTCGAAATACCCTCTCCTTCCCCTCCCTATCCACTCCCCTCCATTTAGCATCATATGGCTCAGATTTTCAGAAAATGTACAATTCGCCTTCACCAACCCTCTCAAATAACCTACATTTAAGACAAAAATGAGCTTTAAAATGCAGTTTAACATAACAGAACTGATACTTTAAATCAATGTGATACCAAATATACTCAGATATACCAGGTATTCTTCATTTGTCAGCCTAATTTAGGAGAATTTCGTAAATGTGTAGAGCTGCCAATTGTACATTTTCTGAAAATCTGACCCATATGTTGAACGTGCTCTCCCATTGGCCACAGAGGAAGCAGGTTGTTCTAATGTTAGTTGACAGTTCTGTGTTTTACTGAGACCTGTGGCAGTTAGGGACAGTCTATGTGACGTCATGCAGTTAGGGACAGTCTATGTGAGGTCATGCAGTTAGGGACAGTCTATGTGAGGTCATGCAGTTAGGGACAGTCTATGTGAGGTCATGCAGTTAGGGACAGTCTATGTGAGGTCATGCAGTTAGGGACAGTCTATGTGAGGTCATGCAGTTAGGGACAGTCTATGTGAGGTCAGGCATCGTGCTAGAATGTACGACCATTGCGGTTTATGAAAGCCAGACTATTGTATTAAAACAAGAAATAACTACATGATAAAAGAATTAAGCTAGATTAAGGTAAAGGGAAAGTGGAGAGAGATAGAGATCGAGAGAGAGAGGGAGAGAGAGATTGATAGAGAGGGAGAGAGAGATTGATAGAGAGGAGAGAGAAGGAGATTGAGAGAGAGGAGAGTAAGAAAGAGCCAGAGAGGGACGGAGTTATTTTAGATCAGACAGACAGGCAGACAGCGAGGAAGAGTAAGACAGAGGGGAGAGAGAGAGAGGGAGAGTGATTAGAGATGAAACAGACAGACAGACAGAGAGGGAGAGTGACAGAGTGATTAGAGATGAAACAGACAGACAGACAGAGAGGGAGAGTGACAGAGTGATTAGAGATGAAACAGACAGACAGAGAGGGAGAGTGACAGAGTGATTAGAGATGAAACAGACAGACAGACAGAGAGGGAGAGTGACAGAGTGATTAGAGATGAAACAGACAGACAGACAGACAGACAGAGAGGGAGAGTGACAGAGTGATTAGAGATGAAACAGACAGACAGACAGACAGACAGAGAGGGAGAGTGACAGAGTGATTAGAGATGAAACAGACAGACAGACAGAGAGGGAGAGTGACAGAGTGATTAGAGATGAAACAGACAGACAGAGAGGGAGAGTGACAGAGTGATTAGAGATGAAACAGACAGACAGACAGAGAGGGAGAGTGACAGAGTGATTAGAGATGAAACAGACAGACAGAGAGGGAGAGTGACAGAGTGATTAGAGATGAAACAGACAGACAGACAGAGAGGGAGAGTGACAGAGTGATTAGAGATGAAACAGACGGACAGACAGAGAGGGAGGGAGGGAGAGTAAGAAAGAGGAAGAGAGACAAAGAGAGGGACAGTGATTCGAGATGCGACAGACAGAGACAGGGAGAGTAAAAAAGAGGGAGAGGCACAGAGTGATTAGAGATGAGACAGGCAGATGGACAGACAGAGAAATAGTGCGAGTAAGAGAAAGAGAGAGTTACTGTAGCATGTCCACTGTACAGCCCTTAGCTAGACGAGCTCTCTCATCTCTATTATAGCTCTAAGTGGGAGCTCAGCCACGCTGTATTACAACACTCTATATGTCCACACATATTGACTGGATCAATTATTGAACACTTACAAGCCACTTATGGGCTTATTGGGCTGCCCTCCCATTCTTACAATAAGCCTATCTTGTATATATGGGTGAAATCGCCAGAAAATGTACGATTCACCTTCACCAATTCTCTCAAATAACCCAAATTTCAGACGAAAATAAAGTTCAAAATACACTTCAAGCTAACCAAACAGATTGCTAGAATCAATGCAATGCCGAATATACTCGAATTTACCTGGTATTGGCCAAATCGCAGCCTAACTTAGCAGAATTTACTAAATGTGTACAGCTGCCAATTGTACATTTGTGAAAATATGACCCATGTGTGTCGGAGAAAATTCTTTGGAAAATTCTTGCAAAGTGAACAAATTAATAGGATTTTAAAAATATATTTTCGAATTTAAATAATAACCTTGCCTACAATTTCATTCTAGATCTATTTTTGCGAGTTGTGAGTCATTTTCCTGGAACACATCACATAATAAGCCATTTATGGGATTAGCACATGGCTTTCCACTCACTCCTATACTTTTGCCACCATATATGGGTCAGATTTTCAGAAAATGTACAATTCAACTTCGCCAATCCTCTCAAATAACCCACATTTAAGACAAAAATGAGCTTCAAAATGCAGTTTAACATAACAGAACTGATACTTTAAATCAATGCGATACCAAATATACTTAGATATACCCAGTATTCTTCATTTTTCAGCCTAATTTAGAAGAATTTCCTAAATGTGTAGAGCTGCCAATTGTACATTTTCTGAAAATCTGACCCATATTATGTGAATCAGGGGTTAGTACCTACCCTTGTGTAAGAATGTATGCTGGGTTCCCACAGACCTTAGACACAGGAGAGCTAAGAAAAGAGCTGCAGTACAAAGGTCGAATCTTTAGAAAATGTACAATCGGCAGATCTACACTGCCTGAACTGAATTTTGATACTAGTTTTTGTCTTAAATGTGGGTTATTTACGAGCATTGCTGAAGGTGAATTGTACGTTTTCGGACGATTTCACCCATAAAGGTAATGAACTTTAGATATACCATCTGCTGCCTTACGAAGGTCGTTAAATTGTGTAAAAAGGGTTGATAGTGTCAAATACCAGTACTAGGGAGATGTGAGGGTACACTATGATGCAATTTGTACCACAAACTGCTGGGATGTAACATTACCACATGGCTTCTGTTTTTTTAACAAATCTTATTTCGTAGATATTTCACAATCTGTGATACGTTTCAAACATTTATTAAAAACAATAAAAGCCTCTCTCAAATATAAGCCGGGGGTCTCAAATATTAGCCGGGTCTGTCTGGTTTTTCTAGGTCTAATAACGATTAAAGTCAAGAAGTCAATTTCCCTTTGAAATATTAATTTAATTTACGGTGGGTATGGCATGGGTCATGCTTAATTGTTGAGTCATGTATATAGTTTTATTCTCTAGTACTCTTGAAACTGAAAATGCATGCATCACGAAAATAATACAAGCCTATTTCGAATAGACAACTATCTCAATTAGAAGCCAGGTCAAAAGGGACCTTGAAAGAATTAAAATCCCGGGCTTATGAACGGGCTACTACGGTATTGGCAATTGGGCTAAGCTGTTGCATCGATGTTGCTAGGAGATGTGGAATAATTGGCAAATTTTGCTGATATTGAAATAACAATTATTTTTATATAATATATAGAAGCTTAGGTGCTAGGGACAGTGTAGTTAGAGAGTGCGATTCATATACACCTTTATTCATCATATCTTATATACATACATATTTCTGCTCAGACATATCCAATGCAGGTAATACAAAGGAAAAAATTGAAAAAGAATATCTGTAATGGAAAGAAAACAATCTGCTATTTACATGAGTTTACTTACTTCCTTGTGAAGTAGCCCATAGCATCATCTACTCTATATGGGTCATATTTTCAGAAAATGTACAATTGACCTTCACTAATTCACTAATGGAATTCTTTATGCGCTATGATGATGACTGGGATGGATTTCTTTGTGATCGTTTGTGATTGTTTCTCTTGTTTTTCCTCTGCACTATCTCCCCTTTCTCTCTTTGTTCCTCTATCTCCACTTTCCTCCCTCTATCTCTTTCCTTCCTTCTCTCCCCCCCTCTCTCTCTCTTCTCTCCTCTCTCCCTCTCTCTCTCTTCTCTCTGTGACTCCCTATCTCTCTCCATCTCTCTCTCTTCTCTCTCTCTGTGACTCCCTCTATCTCTCCTTCTCTCTCTCTTCTCTCTGTCTTTCTTCTTTGTCCCTCTCTCACTTCTCTCCTCTCTCTGTCTCACTTCTCTGCCCCTCTGACTTCTCTCCCCTTGCTCCTTTGTCTCTCCCTCCCTTTCCCTATCTCACTTCCTCTATTTTTCTCTCTCTTTCTCTCTTCTCTCTTCGTTCTCTGTCTCTCGTCTCTCTCGCTTCTCTGCCCTTCTGACTTATATCCTCTCGCCCTTTCTCTCTCCCTCCCTCTCCCTATCCCTCTTCCTTCTTCCTATCTCTTCCTCTCTCTCCCTCTCTTTGCCTCTCTCTCTCTCCCTCTGTACAACCCTTTCTCTTTCCTCACCTGTGCCGATCATTAAACAAATACATTTGGAAAATTAATTCCATTCAGCAGGGACCCTCTAGCCTAGCTCTAGCACACATGTAGTGATGATTTGACAAAATATAAAACCCAGTCACCTGGTTTGTTCCCATCCATGTCTGGCGCAGCAATTAGCGTTAAAACGACTCAGATACTCTTTCCTCGCCCTCCCTCCCACCCACCCTATCCTTGCCCTCCCTCCTCAATCCTCGCTCTCTCCCCTCATTCCTCGCCCTCCCCCTCATCCCCCCTCATAAAATATAGAAGTACTTATTAGACGTTCTACTGTTTACTGTCATTGGAATCCACTTGATCTCATCTTTTCAAATATGATGATATCTCAAAATATGATATGATATCTCAAGACGCATTACCCCTCTCTGTCTCTCTATGCTATGCTTTAAATCTTGACCTATCTTTTTCTCCTATTCCTCTGTCTCTCCATTTTCCTCTGTCTCTCTCTATCCTTGTTGCTCTATATGTCTATCTCTCTGTCTTTTTCTCTATCTCTGTCCCTCTCACTATCTCTCTGTCTCTCCTATCCTTCTGTCTCTCATTACCTCTGTCTCTCTCTATCCTTGTCGCTCTATATGTCTATCTCTCTGTCTCTGTCCCTCTCACTATCTCTCTGTCTCCCCTATTCTTCTGTCTCTCATTACCTCTGTCTATCTCTATCCCTGTCGCTCTATATGTCTTTTTCTCTGTCTCTGTCCCTCTCACTATCTCTCTGTCTCTCCTATCCCTCTGTCTCTCTTATTACCTCTGTCTCTCTCTATCCTTGTAGCTCTGTATGTCTATCTCTCTGTCTTTATCTCTGTCTCTCTCACTATCTCTCTGTCTCTCCTATCCTTCTGTCTCTCATTACCTCTGTCTCTCTCTATCCTTGTCGCTCTATATGTCTATCTCTCTGTCTTTTTCTCTATCTCTGTCCCTCTCACTATCTCTCTGTCTCTCCTATCCTTCTGTCTCTCATTACCTCTGTCTCTCTCTATCCTTGTCGCTCTATATGTCTATCTCTCAGTATTTTTCTCTATCTCTGTCCCTCTCACTGTCTCTCTGCTGCCACGTCTCCCTCTTTGTCTCTGTTTCTGTCTCTATGTCTGTACTATTTCTCTCCTCATCTGTCTCACTGCCTGTCTCCCTTCACACCCCACTACCCCTACTCTCTCCTCATTCAATTAAAACATTCAATTCCATTGCTTCAGATCAAATCTGAAAAAGCAATATATTACTTTCAGTTAAGCTGAATAACAACTTTACTATGGTAGGGTGCTATGATGATCTTGCAGGAAGCCTAGTGCTAATAGTGTAACTTGTGACAAAACCCAGTCACCTGGTTTTCCTACTGTCATGTCTGGCCCAATAATTAGCGTTAAATTGACTCTTATATTGGCCAGGCTGCTCTAGTAGGCTCCTGTACTAGACAGCGCACAAGTATTAAGTGGAGAGTTTTTATTATTAGTCAGGTTTTATGTATGTGAGGATTTATTTGTCCCTGGTGTCGGGTGCACAGAATGCGTAGAGTCAAAGAGAAGAAGAGATTGGGATGGTTCCGGTTCAACCCAACTAGAGAGTGAGAGAGGGACAGAGAAAGAGACAAAGAGAGAGAGAGAGGGCGGAGAGAGAGGGACAGAGAGAGAGAAAGGGACAGAGAGAGAGAAAGGGACAGAGAGAGGTGGGGCAGAAAGGGAGAGAGAGAGAGAGAGAGAGGTGGGGCAGAAAGGGAGAGAGAGAGAGAGAGAGGGAAAGAGAGAGGGAGAAAGACGAGAGTGAGAGAGAGGAGAGGGAGAGAGAGGGAGATAGAGCCAGAGAGAGAGAGGGGGGGTCACAGAGAGACAGGGAGAGAGAGAGGGAGAGAGGTTGGGCAGAGGAGAGAGAAACAGGAGAGGGGGAGAGAGAAAAAGGGGATGGAGAAGGAGGGAAGTGGAGAGGGAGAGAAAAAGGAGAGAGAAAAAGGGGATGGAGAAGGAGGGAAGTGGAGAGGGAGAGAAAAAGGAGAGAGACGGGGAGGGATCGAGAGGGAAAGAGGAGAGAGAAAGCAAGAAATGTGAGAGAAGGGGGAGGAGATGGGGAGGGACAGAGATGGAAGAGGAGAGTGAAAAAGGAGGGAGGACAGAGGGAGAGGAGAGGGGGAGGCATGAGAGAGAGAACAAGAGAGAGAGAGAGAACAAGAGAGAGAGAGAGAGAGAGAGAGAGAGAGAGAGAGAGAGAGGAACACAGAAACAGACAGACGGGTAAATACATTGTAAAATCCTAGCCATGACTTTGCAAATTTAAAGGATTTATTCTTATGGGTCTCATTCAGACATACATCTGCCAATTCTTCAACATATTCTTTATCGTACATGATTGTCCCAAGCATGTGTCTCTAATAACACACTTTGTCTAAGTACAACACACACAAACACAGCCCTCCATCCATCAACAATTATTGTTTCATTTAGTTCATAAAAGCGATGTCAAAGCGATGTCTGAGTGAGGTTGATATAGCTGTGATATTGACCAAGTCATCACAAGTATTAATGGCGCTGTGGTAATTGGTGTCTGTGTTGATGCATGTGAACCCGCCAGAGTGGTCTATTACTCTCTAATTACTAATCGACTTAGTGTTAAAGCCACATTCTCAGCTAACATCCATCAGAAATTTAAGTTTTTCTATTTTTTTTTATTTTTTATTTTCCTACCCATCTCCAAGTCTGGTCCTGGGTATGACCATAAATTGCCTTTCTGTCTCTTTCTCTCTCCCTTCTTATCTATCTCTATTTCCTCTGTAAGATCCTAAACTGCCTCCCTCTCAGCTCTCCCGCCCTTGATAGAACCTTTATATGTGTTGATAAGGGCGTAAAGCAACCAATCTCACTCACTCACTCACCCATCTCCAGGTCATTTAAATAAAACATATTGGAGAAGATTGATTTTCGTTGCTTTTCCGCTTTTCCGTTGTAAAAGGGGTATTACAAAATATAACTCACGAGGTCTCACTTCTATACTGTGAACTAGAATAAACAAAACCGCTTACGCCGAACTCTGCTGAAATCTCATTATGAGGCGATCATTTAAATACTCTGTCTGATTTATATATAACTACAATAGGGGACTTGCATATGCCACTGCACATGTCTGGTACAGTGCATCATGGGATGGATTTTGATGAAATTTGACATACGAATATTTGGGAACATTTTTATAAAAAAATTGCAAGAATGTTTTCACCAATATCACAGCTTTTATAAATGTTCTATGAGAACCAAATGCATGATGGGAATGATGGAGGCTTGTGTTATGGACACATGTGTAAATCAGGATTCAAAATGGCGGCTATACAACTCCCCTATTAGGCTATGTCACGCCAGAATATTTTCCCTGTCGCCTTGATATTCATCTATTTGTTGTTTGTATATTTCAGAACCAGTGGGCGTGGGATGAGAACAGACTCATGGTTATGCACCATCCAATCTACCGGTAAGTCCACCTTTAACATTAGCAGGGCCCTAATCCTTTACAGATGATGCAAGCTGTCCCAAAGTTGTCCCAAAAATATCAACAAATGAGTCAGGAATGCAAGTTGTCCCAAATTTGTTCTCGAAAAAACAAATGAGTCAAAATGAGTCACAAGTCGCAAATTTTTTTGGGGAAAATATTTTATTCAGGTCATACATATTTCCATACATTGAGTACAAATATTATCAGTATAGCCTGATATTGTTCAAACTGATGTCTTCACAACATCTCTTTCTTGAAATTTTCCCATCTTTGGGATGCTCAGCGGCTATATATAGTAGCATGAATACATTTACCAAATTCCAAGTATAAAATATATCCATGCATTTCTAATGCCATCCTATAGAGTATATTCAGCTACTTTACTAGAATTATCCACCCTGAAATATTGCCAATTTTTTTCTGTTCCAAAATAAAAATGTCAAACTTAAAATATAGAAATACTTATTACTTGCCATAATGTTTAACATCATTACAATCTGCTTGATCTCATCTTTTCAAATATGATGGTATCTCAAAATCCATCTTTTGCGACTTGTGAAACATAAAAAATCTTCAAACTTTCTTTTTACAGCTTGCATCCCTGAGTCTTTCATTACAGCCTTACCTCGCCATATCCATCTGTCAATTCTCAATTTTTTATTTTTTTTGACTCGGCAGAAAAATCTCTTTTTGTTCTTGGGAAAGGTTCTCTTTCACTAAGCTCTTCTCCTTTTAAGCAAAGCATTTAATTTTCCTCAGCACTTTTTTCTGTTTATTCTGGTGCGAGGTTTTCATTGTGTATATCTTTTCAACGCTATTGATTTTATTCTATTTATATTTGTTATATACTATATACATTATTTATGGTGTGTATTTATTGTTTTTTCACATGTAACATGTGTACTTGAGTTTGATTGTTTATAATATATAAACCACATTTTAATTTACTCACGTAATCGTCTTGTTCTATTGATCTACATTCCTATATTTATAATTTCTTTTATCGATGTAAAAACTATTTCTTGTTTTTGTAATGTTTCGCTTTTCAAATGTGAATATTTATTTGTCAGTACTTTCTCCATCGTGCACTTTCTATTTTATGTATATATTTTAATATGTATATATTTTTTCATTAATTAATGTGGTTTATACATCTTGTTTGTTTGGTAATATTTTCCTTTAATCATCTCATTCATGCACTCTGTCTATATTTTATACATTTTGTCTTATATTTTCATTCATTGCTGTGGTAAAAAAAAATATTTTGCTGTTTATTTATGAAAAAATATTGATAATTTGCGATTGTTTCCATGGCAACACTTGTTGCTGCCCTCTAGTGGCGAGTTGGAGGAGCACATGCTGGTCATGCACCACCCCCTCACACGGTACCGTTGTACACTAAATAAATCTATAGGTCCAAGCCTCACAATATGTACAATTCATCCACCTTTTCACATTGAGTCAATTATTATGAATTAGGTTTAACAAAGGTGTGTTTCTGGTTTAATCAACCTAGGAAACTTCTCCCCGCCTAAATTCACATTGCCTAATCTTCTTTGTTTTTGTTTTAACAAAATAAATAGCGAAGTAAAAGAGAAAACCCTTAAAAATGCTATAGAAAATGGACATTATTTTTCAGTTCCTGAAAGAGACTTCCTTTAAAAATATCCCCCCCCTACCTAGTTTAGTTTCCTGCTACTATGAACCGGAACACACACCTTTTTCGGGGTCATAAGCTGGAGAAATTGATAAATATTTTTTACAGTATATTTGGTTTATACTTTCTGAGTATTCTGAGTTTTGAATCTGATTTTTGTTTTCAATTTGGGTTATTTGAGAGAATTGGTGAATTGTACATTTTCTGACGGTGTGACTCAAATGCATCATCCCATGGGTCTGATCTACTAAAATTGTATAATTAGCACGCTATTAATATTAAACTAAAATAAAACCCAGAGGCATGAGATTGTAGCGGGTTCCAACCCTAACACTGCTGCAATTCCACCTCCTCCCCCCGTCACACGGGGAAGATCAGCTGTAAGAGCTGACTTAGACCCTGCCCACACATAGCCGATTTTCCCCCCGATTGCCTCCCGATTTGGGTCTCCTGGTGAATCCTATGATCTCATTTCAAATCCTGGTTTATGTTTTTGAAATAACATAAAACCTGGATTGGAAATGAAATCCTAGGATTCATCGGAAGACCCAAATCGGGAGGCAATCGGGGGGAAAATCGGCTGTGTGTGGGCAGGGTCTTAGTCCTGGTAAAAGTGTTTTAAAGATTTTAAGTCATTAAAAAGAAATGACAGGATCATAGAGGAATCAGAAATTTAAAAAATTATCATTCTGCTCTCTCTGTTGCTATCGCGACACATCATGTTTCGATGATGCAAGAATTTTGGTTTTATTAAATGTTTTTGAAAATTAAAAAAATGTGTGACAATACTAATTGTACAAATTCTGGAGGCTAGACCCACCTACACCCTAATTTCACCAACAAATGAACAGTTTGCTCTAGTGATTTGCATATCAGTGCATATCATTTGCATAAATTAACTAACCTGTTTGTGACTTATATAGTTAAGACTTCTTGACTTGTATATATCTTAACCTAAAACCCCAACCACATTCTACTTTTGTGATGTGTTACAGAAAAATGAGTTATAGGTCAAAATATTGATATTATTCAATGTGATTTATCCATAAGATCCCTTTGTAGGAATGTTCTCCTGGTTGCGGTATTTAGTGCACTACGACGTATGAATACATGTACCAAATTTAAAGACAGTGTATGAAATATATCCTTGCATTTCTAAGCTCATCCTATAGAGAATATAAATCTAACTGCTTTACTGGTAATTACTGCCATAGTAACTGCCCAACCAGAATTTTTTTTTTATTTATTACAAATAAAGGCCAATACATTTACAATATGTGATGTGTTCCAGGAAAATGAGTCATAAGTCGCAAAAACAGTATTTTTCAAAGTATTAATTTTACAAGATGACTTCATTGGAATGTTCTGATCTTTGGAGAGCTTATCACTTATATGTACATCAATTGATGCATCAAATTTCAGGACAATGTATGTAATATATCGCTTCGTTTTAAAGGTCCTTATATGGACTATATTTAGTAACTGTTTACTACCCCCCAGAAATATTGCAAATGTTTGTTTCCAGAGTAAAAATATCAAACTTAAAATCTAGAAATACTTATTGGATTGTTAGACTGTTTACTATCATTGGAATCGGCTTGATCTCATTTTTTCAAATATAATGGAATCTCAAAATCTATTTTTTGCGATTTATGACTCATTTTCCTAAAACACACCACAATTAAATATATAAAAAAACGTATGTCGACCATGTCGATGTTTTGTCACGTTGCCTATACAATAACCTAAACATTGAAATCATTCTACCTCTCGTACATTATATATCATTATATTAACTCTTAAAGCTCACACTTCTCACATCGTATTGCTAAATATACTACTATTTTTTTTTGGAAACGTTTTTTATTCAAAATGGGTGGCAAGACACCTCTCACAAATCTAGTGATTTTCGTAGGCGTACTTGACTGTGCAGTTCAACATAAAGTAGGGTGTATTTAGTTCACATACAGTTTCATATTAAATTAGTGAAAACATCAGCTGATAGTGATATCATAATTATCTTATTACAATGACAAGGTTTACTATAATCAACTCATGTGGATATGATAGTTAATGAGATGAGATGAGTGATGATGAGATTGGTTACAGCCTGGTTCTGTTTCTTTAGACTCTTTACGTAGTGAGCGAAATGGTTGTGATAAATTATGACTTGTAATAATATAATAGCAATTGGTGTTACTATACATAAGATTTATTTATTTTATTTCCGCATCTTTGTACATTATTAACATACTCAGTTTGCACATTGCACGAAGTGTAATATTCTAAGCGACTGAAACCAATGAGTTAGTTAACTGTTTTATTACATATGCTTTAATAATATGAATTGGACACATTTTTAGTCAATAAAGTTGAATCTTGATGCCAAACTTGGTAAAAAATGAAATGGATTGGTTGCCATGACTACCACGCGTAACTCACTAGTAAAATATGCAGTGTGCATAACACACTTTAGATACATTGTTCTCAGAGCAACGTGTATATAATAAACTTGATATTTGATTATAACACCACAACCAGACTTCCAGATATTTATTATCGTAATTTTTACTTCATGTATTTTATACAGTCGAATGGTATTTGGAGTTATTCAAACGTTTCAGACAAACAGTTTTCCTTGGTCTGTCTCTCCCTTCTTCTCTATCTCTCTTTCCTGGGTATGACCATAAAGTGCCTTTCTGTCTCTTTTCTCTGTCTCTCTCCCCCTTCTTCTCTATCTCTCTTTCCTGGGTATGACCATAAAGTGCCTTTCTGTCTCTTTTCTCTGTCTCTCTCTCCCTTCTTCTCTATCTTTATTTCCTGGGTATGACCATAAAGTGCCTTTCTGTCTCTTTTCTCTGTCTCTCTCTCCCTTCTTCTCTATCTCTCTTTCCTGGGTATGATCATAAACTGCCTCCCTCTCAGCTCTCCCGCCCTTGATATAACCATATTAAATGTGTTGATAAGGGCGTAAAGCAACCAATCTCACACTCACTCCCTCCTTGGTCTGTAGTAGACAGCTACTAGTGCTAGATGATGATATTTCCTCTTGAGATATTACAGTATTATGGATGTTTAAGGGCTTTTTCTCACTGATACACCATTGTTGTTTCCTGGCCTAGTTGTTCTCATTTCAAACGACAGATCACAGATCAATTATTTTGCTTTTATACTGAAGAGCTGAGCTAGTAATGGGCTGGTAAAATAAAATACACAAAATATGAACGTGGAATGGCATGACAAGGAAAGGGAAATAATTATTGGAACATTCCTTACGGCCCGCATCCACTGAGCCGATTATCTTGACAGAGGGCAGTCAGAGGGGAAACAGAGGGCAGTCAGAGGAGAAACTGAGGGCAGTCAGAGGAGAAACAGAGGGCAGTCAGAGGGGAAACAGAGGGCAGTCAGAGGAGAAACAAAGGGCAGTCAGAGGGGAAACAGAGGGCAGTCAGAGGAGAAACAGAGGATAGTCAGAGGGGAAACAGAGGGCAGTCAGAGGAGAAACAGAGGGCAATCAGAGGGGAAACAGAGGGCAGTCAGAGTAGAAACAGAAGGCAGTCAGAGGAGAAACAGGGGGCAGTCAGAGTAGAAACAGAGGGCAGTCAGAGGAGAAACAGGGGGCAGTCAGAGTAGAAACAGAGGGCAGTCAGAGGAGAAACAGGGGGCAGTCAGAGTAGAAACAGAGGGCAGTCAGAGGAGAAACAGGGGGCAGTCAGAGTAGAAACAGAGGGCAGTCAGAGGAGAAGCAGAGGGCAGTCAGAGGAGAAACAAAGGGCAGTCAGAGGAGAAACAGAGGGCAGTCAGAGGAGAAACAGAGGGCAGTCAGAGGAGAAACAGAGGGCAGTCAGAGGAGAAACAGAGGGCAGTCAGAGGAGAAACAAAGGGCCGTCAGGGGAGAAACAGAGGGCAATCAGAGGAGAAACAGAGGGCAGTCAGAGGGGAAACAGAGGGCAGTCAGAGTAGAAACAGAAGGCAGTCAGAGGAGAAACAGGGGGCAGTCAGAGTAGAAACAAAGGGCAGTCAGAGGAGAAACAGGGGGCAGTCAGAGTAGAAACAGAGGGCAGTCAGAGGAGAAGCAGAGGGCAGTCAGAGGAGAAACAAAGGGCAGTCAGAGGAGAAACAGAGGGCAGTCAGAGGAGAAACAGAGGGCAGTCAGAGGAGAAACAGAGGGCAGTCAGAGGAGAAACAAAGGGCAGTCAGAGGAGAAACAGGGGGCAGTCAGAGGAGAAACGGAGGGCAGTCAGAGGAGAAACAAAGGGCCGTCAGGGGAGAAACAGAGGGCAGTCAGGGGAGAAACAGAGGGCAGTCAGAGGAGAAACAGAGGGCAGTTAGAAATAACCAAGGACAGCCTGGAAGAACCTCTAATGTTGATGGATAGCTCTATCCTGTATGAGCAAACTGAGCAAGTTTCAGGAGATTTCATTTTTTTTTAACTGATTTGTATTCAGGTTCCATCGAGGCATATGCCAGGGGAAATATAGGGTATATATAAATATGTCATTTCATGACAAGCAAAGTTTTGATCCTCCTATATGAATTAATCGGCTAAGTGGACACTGGGGTTTATGAATCTGACCTATTTCATTTAAACAAATAATTAATGGAACCCAATCGAATTTATCGGTTTTCCTTCAACAAAAAAACAAATCCTTTTAGTTACGGGAATTGAAGCTCCCTCGAGAGACCCCCTTCTGTCAAGGCTTCTTGGTCCTTGCACAACTTCAACATTTTATTGGTGGAACCTGGAAGTTTTTGTTGTGATTTTAATTAAGGGAAAGGGTGGTGATGGCTGTTTTATTGGCCTTGTTTCATAGTTGGGCACTGACGGTGGACAAGGCTCCCAACACATCAAGGCTGAGCGCAGAGTTTTTGTGTTTCTTGTCACAACCGTGGTCCCTCAGCTCCATTTAGCGGATAATTACTGCTGTAAACACTCCAATAAATTATTTAATTCAGCCCAGCATTGTGCACTGCATAATATGGTGGCAAAGTATAGAACAGGGAGGCAGTAATACATTCTTACACAATACAAGGCCAGGTACTTAACCCCTGATTCACATAACATGGGTCGGATTTTCAAAAAATGTACAATTGGCAGCTCTACACACTTAGGAAATTCTGCTAAATTAGGCTGAAAAATGAAGAATACTTGGTATATCTGAGTATATTTGGTATCACATTGATTTAAAGTACCATGATACTTTAAATTTAAAGTTTAACATAACAGAACTGCAGTTCTGTTATGTTAAACTGAATTTTGAAGTTCATTTTTGTCTTAAATGTGGGTTATTTGAGGGGATTGGCGAAGTTGGATTGTACATTTTCTGAAAATCTGACCCATATATGGTGGCAAAAGTATAGGAGTGAGTGGGGAGCCATGTGCTAATCCCATAAATGGCTTATTATGTGATGTGTTCCAGAAAGAATGAGTCGCAAAAAATGGATTTTGAAAAAACATCATATTTGAAAAAATGAGATCATGCCGGTTCTAATCACACCAAACATTAGGACACCTAATAATTCTTTATATATTTTAAGTTCAATATTTTTTTATTTTTTTTATTATTTTCTTGTATTCAAAAAAGGTTTGCAATATTTCTGGGTGGATATTTACTAGTAAAGTAGCTAAATATACTCCGTCGAAATGCATGTATATATATAATACACCCTTGAAATTTAGTAAATGTATTCATGCTACAAACAGCATTAAGACAATGAAAATATTCTGGGCAAGGGTTCTTGTTAATAAATCACTTTGGAAAATTTCAACTTTGCTACATGTGACTCATTTTCCTATAACACATCACAAAAAAAACCTGGACATACAAACTATACCCAATTTGATCATCTCAACATACTTATGTAACTGTTTGTGATAAATAAAAGTATTTCCCAATTCAATTCAATTTCTGAAGGTTAGGCCTGTCGGCATTTTATCGATTATTACTAAAAATTACTAAAAAAAGGGAAGCAAACACTGATACAGAAAAGGATCATAAGCCGTTGACCTTGACCTGACAAACGCCTGACCTGACCTTTCAGTAGCGAATTTTACTATTTTTATATTTAATTGTTAATATGGACAAAAGAAAATGACTGAGTTTAATGAGATTTAATACTATGATGTTTCGAATAGGAATAAGTACGATAGATAATTTAAGAGGTAATTTAGATACAGTTTTCTGTTTATTTTATTTCGAGAGGCAAAGCCTGAGACCCATCCATGATGGACAGAGCGTATTTTTGTAATGTATTAAATATTATATTGGCCTTAACGAAATAAAAAAAAAGAAAAAAAGAAATACTTGTGATAACTCAATCCAGACATTCTTTGCTGGAGTTTGGCTGCCCTTGAGAGTATTATTGAGTGCTGACAACTCAATATAACAAACATATTTTTCTGCCAATTATTGGATTAAAATAAGATAAAGCTTATTATGCAATTTAATCAGCGGTGGTTGAAGTAATTAAGTTGTCACGCAGTTGTCTCAACATTTCATGTAAACAACATTAATTGCTGCCAAATTAATTTACCATAGAGAAGGCTGGAATATGGTGGTTCGCTAAGATTAAAGCGGCTTTATCAGAATTGTCATCAGGAAAATGAGTCATAAGTCGCAAAAAATAGATTTTGAGATACCATTATATTTGAAAAGAGGAGATCAAGCCGATTCCAGTGATAGTAAACAGTCTAATAATCTAATAGGTATTTCTGGATTTTAAGTTTGATATTTTCGTTTTTGAAAAAAAAGTTTCCAATATTTCCGGGGGTCAATAAACAGTAAAGTAACTGAATCTAGTCCATATGAGGACATTTAAAACGAAAGGATATATTACATAGATTGATTACATCGATAGATATAGCTATAAGTGATAAACCCTCCACGAATTAGAACATTCCAATAATGTGATCTTGTGAAAAAACAATTTGAAAAATATCAATTTTGCGACTTATGACTCATTTTCCTGAAACAAATCACAGATATTAAACAAAATAAATCTTATCAATATTATCCTTGTCTGACATCTACGACGGAAGTTACCAATATCTACTCATTGTCTGACCTTGGGAACCATTGTTTGACCTTGAGAACCATCCCCACTATCTCCCCCCTCCCCCCCCCCCCCCAACCTTCACTCCTTTTTCTGCAGTTGCATGCGACTGGAATAAAACAGCAATAAAATGACCTTGACCTTAGTGATAAACCGTAGCAGACGACATTGGTTCTGAGACTGGTGCATGTAGATAAGACTTATGCTATATATAGAAGCGTCGAGCCCGTAAAACAGAAAATGTTCTCCTTGAGAGAGCCAGAGCAGCAATAAGCAAAATGAATGAATTCTGAATAAAGGCGTATTAAAATGTCAGTGCAATTTTAGGGATAACAAAGGTTATAAGCCCCAAAGTCCCAGTTTTTTAAAATCTTCGTTTATGACCAAGTTATAAGACCTCAAAGGTGCCAATTGCTAAGGAAAAAAGTCTGTTTAACACAAAATGGAATTGAAATAAAAAAAATGAGCACAAATCCCTCTCCCCTCCCCCCCGAAAAAAGTAAGGATTTTGCGATACTATCATATTTGAAAGGATCAAGCGGATTCTAATGTATCTTTAACATTGAATAAATATTTTAGAATGGAGGTAAATATAGATCAAAATACTTAATTTTCTAGAAAAGAAACCCCTAACACATGCATAGATTTCAAATGTTTAATGATTTGCGCAGATGAACTCTCTCTCTGTAATGGTGGTTTAATGTGTGAGCAAGGCGGTAGGAATTTTGATCTACGATTTCTGATGTTCTTTGATTCCGTTCACATTTGGATCCCAGATGACTTCTTAACAACGTCTCTGATTGGTTCCTGATTAAGTTATAATGTAGTCGCTAGGTGGCGGCAGGTTCGTTATGGACTCATATTATCGCCCATGGGTCTCTGTAGAGCACTCAAAACTTTCATAATGGCGGGGGGGGGGGGGGGGGGAGGGGGGGTTAA